>JPFL01000211.1:44218-74827 GCA_000733385.1 Paramecium biaurelia | reverse complement strand
GCTCGTAAAATTGTAGCTTCACTAAGATTATCATCAGAATAACTATCTTCATAAGATCATTATGATTTTGGTATGAGAGCTTTGAAAGCCATTTTGACAGCTGCAGGTAATTTAAAAAGAGTGATGAATGATATTGAAGATATCATTTGTTTAAGAGCTCTTATGGATGTCAATATTCCAAAATTTACAATAAATGATGTACCCTTATTCAATTCAATTACTTCAGATTTGTTTCCAGGAATAAAATTACCTGAATAAGATTATGGAGCATTGGAAACAGCACTTAAAAATATGGCTTAAGAGATAAATATTCAAGCAGAAAAAGGATTTATTGAAAAGTGCATTTAATTATTTGATACTATAAATGTTAGACATGGTCTAATGATTGTAGGATAAGCATTTGCAGGTAAATCTAAAGTTTTGGAATGTTTGGCCAAAGCAATGTCATCATTAAATAAAGTATAATCATTTGTGAATGTTGCTGTAATAAAACTTAATCCAAAATCAATTACTTCAGATTAATTATATGGTAAATTGGATCCAGATACAAAATCATGGACTGATGGAGTTATTGCAATTATTATGAGATAATGTGCATAAGATTCAGAAATTGAAGAAAGAAAATGGGTTGTATTTGATGGACCTGTTGATGCAGTTTGGATTGAAAATATGAATACAGTTTTGGATGATAATAAAAAGTTATGTTTAACATCTGGTGAAATCATTAAGATGACAAATTGGATGACAATGATGTTTGAAGTTGAAGATCTTGCTGTTGCCTCACCTGCCACTGTGAGTAGATGTGGTATGGTCTTTTTAGAAACATAATAAATTGGATGGTATGCTTTAGTGAAATCATATATATAAACAATTCCAGAGAAATTTATAGAACATTAGTATTTAGATGATCTATTAAGAATTTTGATTGATTGTTGTTAAGAATGGTTAAGAAGGAATGGTAAGTTTCCAATTTATAAAAGTGAAATGACTTTAGTGAAAAATATGTTACTCATATTGTAAACATATGTACAAGAATGGACAGATATGGATGAGAAGGCACAACAAAAATAAATTAATCATAACGAAATTAAAGAAATCATTTCAAAAGCTATATTATTCTCTTGTGTTTGGAGTTTTGGAGCTGCAATTGATGAAGTATGTAGAAAACAGTTCAATTAATTTTTAATTAAATTAATTTCATCTGAAGATGTTCAAGATTTCTACAAATTACAATTGTAATATAAATTTTAATCCATCACAATCAATGCTAAATTACCAGATAAAGCTAATCTATTTGATATGGTTTATGATAGAAATAAAAATAATTTCATTAGTTGGACACAAACTTAACCACCTTTTATAATACCAAAAGGATGTGATTATCATGATTTACTTATTCCTACTAGCGATTCAATTAGAAATAATTACTTCCTGCATTTATGTGTAAAAAATAAAATACATCTTTTGGTTTCTGGACCTACTGGTACTGGTAAAACATCAAATATTGTGAGCGAAATCAATAAAAACTATTTTAATACAGAATATACAAATTTGATAACTGCATTTTCAGGTTAAACTTTAGTTAATTAGGTTCAAAAAACTATCGAAGCTAAAGTTAATTCAAGAAGAAGAAAAGGATACTTTGGACCTGAAGAGGGTAAAAAGTTCATTGTTATATTTATTGATGATTTGAATATGCCAGCAAAAGAGAAATTTGGTGCATAACCTCCAATAGAATTATTAAGATAATGGATGGATACAGGAGGATGGTATGATTTAGAAACTAAAGAACAAAAATATCTCTAAGGAATAACTTTCATTGCAAGCATGTTACCTCCTACTGGAGGTAGAAATGTTGTTAGCATGAGATATTTAAGACATTATGTATTATTATATGTTGAACCTTTTGAAGGAGATTCTTTACAAAGAATATTTTAAAATGTGTTAGAATGGTATTATGCTAGATAATCAAATCCATTTATGAAATCTATTACAAATCTTAGAGATCAGACAGTGAATGCCACACTTGATATTTATTAATTAATCTAAACTTGTAAGGAACTTTTACCTACTCCAGCTAAATCTCATTATATTTATAATCTTAGAGATATTAGTAAAGTTTTCTAAGGAATTTCAAAAGGAGTAATTAAATCATTCAGAGACGAAAACGATTTCATAAAATTATGGGCACATGAATGTCAACGTGTGTTTTAGGATAGATTGATTAATGAAGATGACTAAGGGACTTTTGATAAGATTCTTAAAGAAATAATTTTGAAACACTTCAAACGAGATTGGAAATAATTAGTTTAAATAGAACCACTTTTATGGGCTTCATTTGTTCCTACTCTCTATCCTGATGATGACAGAACAAAAAGACCAATGACTGATATCTATTGTGAATTAACAGATCGAGAGAATCTTAAGAAAGTATGTTAAGAATAACTAAATGAATACAATTCTCAATATACAAGTAATAGAATGGAATTAGTGTTATTTATGAATGCAATCCAACATGTACTTAAGATAGTGCGTGTTGTTAATACAACATTTGGTCATGCCTTATTGGTAGGTGTAGGAGGTTCTGGAAGAAAGAGTTTGGCTTAATTGGCATCATTCATTGCATTCTAAAATGAAACATTGTAAGTGGACTCAAGGAATTGGATAGAAGAATTGTAAAAGGTAATGAAGATGGGAGGAATAGATCAAAAGGAATTTGTGTTTATGTATTCTGATACTTAGATCATTAAGGAATCAATGGTTGAAGATATTTGTAATATCTTAAATAATGGTGAAGTACCGAATTTATTCCCTCCTGAAGAGAAAAGTAAAATAATTGAAGAAATGAGCAGTTACACTTCTGGTACACCAAATGAAAAGTATAGTTACTTTGTTAGGTAATGCAAAAAGAATTTACATCTTGTGATTTGTATGTCACCTGTTGGAGAAGCCTTTAGAAGAAGATTACGTACTTTTCCTGCTTTAGTTAATTGTACAACAATTGATTGGTTTTTACCATGGCCAGAAGAAGCTCTTAGATCTACTGCTGATGCTGTATTTACAAGGGACATGAATATTACTGATACTAAATTGAAATAAGGTTTAGTGGATATTGCAGTTGATATGTAACTTAGAGTATCTGAACTTACCAAAAGATATTATAATGAATTAAGAAGATATTATTATGTCACACCAACATCTTATTTGGAATTACTAAACACATTTAAGAGATTGAAATCAGATAGAGATCAAAATATGATTAAAATGATATCTCGTTATGAGGCAGGTGTGGATAAGATTATCATTACAGAGGGTGAAGTAAGTAAAATGTAAAAGGAATTAGAAGATTTGTAACCAAAATTAGAGTAGGCAACTAAAGACAATAGTATAATGTTAATTAATTTGTAAAAGAAATAGAAAGAAGCTGATGCAAGAAAATAGATTTGTCAATAAGAAGAGAAAGATTGTAATGTACAAAGAGATGCAGCTAATGCATTAAGAAATGATTGTTAAAATGATCTTGATAAAGTATTGCCTATTTTGGCTCAAGCTGCAGAGGCATTAGAAAAGATTGATAAAAATGATATGGTGCAATTAAAGTCGTTTCCTAAACCTCCTCCTTCTGCTGCTATTGTTATGGAAGGATTATGTTACATCTTCTAAGAAGATTAACATGTACCATGGAAACCAAAGGAACCTGGTTCAATTGAAAAAGTATAAGATTTTTGGGAGTATTCCAAAAAGAATCTTTTAAATGATAAGTTGATCAAAAGAATTAAGGACTTCAGAGATGATTCTATCAGATCAATTCCTCAAGCAAAAATCAATAAATTAAAAGCATTTTCATAAAACCCATTATTTTAGAAGGATAAAGTATTTAATGCATCTGTTGCAGCAGGTAATCTAAGTTTATGGGTCCGAGCAGTTGTAGAAACATATGATGCTTTGTTAGTTGTAGATCCAAAGAGATAACAATTACTCCAAGCAGAATCAAAATTAAAGGAAGCAGAGGATACATTAAGAGTGAAATAAGAAGCATTGCAAGAAGTGCTTGATATGTTGGCTAAATTGGAGGCAGAATATAATAAGGCTAAGTAGGAAAAGGAAGATTTGGAGGCCAAAGTTAATAAATGCAAAATTTAATTGAGTAGAGCAGAAAAATTAATTACAGAACTAGGAGGGGAGAAGGAGAGTTGGAAAAAGAAGGCTGCTGATTTTAGAGTTGATTCTAAAACAATTGTTGGTGATTGTATATTATCATCAGGAATTGTGGCTTATTTGGGAGCATTTCCTATTGCTTATAGAGATGATACTATAAAAGCATGGTAAGGTTTGTTATTTAAATTACAATTGGAATATGATCCAGATTATTCGTTACAAAAGATTTTATGTGATCCAATCACAATGGGATAATGGACAAATGTTTAAAAGTTACCTAATGATTCATTTTCAATTGATAATGCTATCATTTTAAAAAATTCTACAAGATGGCCTTTGATGATTGATCCTTAAACACAAGCCAATACATGGGTTAAGCATATGGAAATGAGACATGGAGAGAATTAATCTTTGGTGATAATTAGACCTACATAATCTTAGAATATATTGTCTAAGACTTTGGAAAGTGCTTTATAATTTGGTTAAAGTGTGTTATTAGAAAATGTTGGAGAGAGCATAGATGCAATTTTTGAATCAATTTTACAATAAAAAATTATCAAACAAGGTTCTGCTTATAAATTAAAATTTGGAGATAAGATGGTTGACTATTCGAAAGATTTCAAATTTTATATGACAACAAAATTAGCAAGACCTCATTATCCACCTGAAATTTGTGTCAAAGTTACAATGTTAAACTTTTAAGTTACATAGGAGGGATTAGAAGATTAGATGTTAAATATTGTTGTAAAGATAGAAGAACCTGCTAAAGATGAATAAAGATAAAGGAATATTAAGGAATTCTTTGAAAATAAGAATAAATAAAAAATGACTGAAGATAATATCTTATAATTATTATAGGAGTCTAAAGGTAATTTGTTGGATGATGAAGTTTTAATTGATACTCTCTAAAGGTCTAAAGCAGAATCAATAACTATATAAGATAAATTGAAGAAACAAGAATAGGATAGAGAATAATTCAATTAGATTCGTAATTTCTATAGAGAAGTTGCAAAGAGAGTTGCTAATTTATATTTTGTTGTGTTAGATCTTTCATTAATCGAACCAACTTATTAATGGTCCTTAGAATTCTATATCATATTATTTGAAAGAGCAATCAGAGAATCTATTTAAGGGAAAGAGAATAGAAGTAAAAATATAATAGATAAATTTTAAATATCATTATATGAGAGTATTTGTAGATCTCTTTTAGAGAAAGATAAATTGATATTTTCATTCTTGATGACAATGAAAGTGATGTAAAGTGATGGCAAGATTACCCCTTAAGAGATTCGTTTTACTATGGTGGGAGGAACCTATACAGATCCTACATATCATTAACCATAGGCAGAATGGATATCTAAAAAGATGTGGTGTTTAATAACTGAGGCAGCTGATGTGTTGTCTTGCTTCAAAGGATTGCCTGAATCAGTAACAAAGAATCTTGAAGCTTGGTAAGAGATATATGACAGTTCTGAACCACAAACACAAAAATTACCAGAACCATGGGCTTCATCTTTATCAGCCTTTTAGAAATTAATAATTTTAAGAATTATTAGACCAGATAAATTTGCTAATGCAACTCAAAATCTAATTATTACAGAAATGGGTAAATAATTCATGGATCCTCCACCTTTCAATCTTGAATATGCGTATAAAGATGCAGATGCATTCACACCTTTGATTTTCATTTTATCACCTGGTGCAGATCCTCGTTTGGAAATATAAGCTTTGGCTGATAAATTTGGATTTAGGTAAAACTTTATTCCACTCTCATTGGGATAAGGTTAAGGAGAAATTGCAACAAATGCTATTAAAGGAGCAGTAAAAGATGGTAAATGGGTATTATTATAGAATTGTCATCTTGCTCCATCATTTATGCCAGAATTAGAGAGAATTCATGAATAAGAAATATGTGCAAAACCAGATGTAAATACAGATTTTAGAATATGGTTAACTTCAATGCCATCTAATGTATTTCCTGTAACTCTTTTAATGAAAGGTATTAAGATGACTTATGAACCACCAAGAGGATTAAAAAATAATATGTTAAGAAACTTTTCCTCAATTGATCATAAAAGTTTTGAATTATGTAAGAAACCAGTAGAATGGAAAAAATTATTTTTTGGATTAAACTACTTTCATGCTGTTTGTTTAGAGCGTCGTAAGTATGGACCTCTTGGATGGAATATTCCATATGAATTTACTTCTGCAGATTTAGCAATATCTGTGTCTTAATTAAGGAATTTCCTTGATACATTTGAAGATATTCCTTGGGAAGCTCTTAATTATATGGTTGCTGAAGCTAATTATGGAGGAAGAGTAACAGATCCAAAAGACAGAAGATTAATTGCCATTCTACTCAAATAATTTTATACAACTGATGTATTATAAATTGATAAGCACAAATTAAGTCCAAGTGGAACTTATTACATTCCTCCAAATGGAGTTCTAGAAGATTACAAGGAATATATAAGAAATTTACCATTGAATGATTAAACTGAAGTATTTGGATTACATGATAATGCTGAAATATCATCAGCAATTATTGAAACTAATTTTATTACATCAACTATATTATCATTACTTCCAAGATCAACAGGAGGTGCAGGAACATCTGCAGAGGATCTTATCAAAGAAAAATGTAAATAAATTTTATCTAAATTACCAAAAAAATTCAATGTAGAAGAGGCTGCTCGTAAGCATCCTGTTTAATATAATCAGAGTATGAATACAGTCTTACAATAAGAATTGATTAGATTCAATAAATTATTATAAGCAGTTACATAATCTTTAATTGATTTAGGCAAGGCAATTGATGGTTTAGTTGTGATGAGTGCAGATTTAGAATAAGTTTTTAATAAAGTGTTCGATAATCAAGTTCCTGATATTTGGCATAAAGTGGCTTACCCATCACTTAAACCTCTAGGATCTTGGATTAATGATTTTATTGACAGATTACACTTTATGTAATTATGGATAGACAACGGTTCTCCTCCCACTTATTGGATATCTGGATTCTTTTTTACTTAATCCTTTTTAACTGGTACCTTATAGAATTTTGCTAGAAAGGTATAACCAAATTTTATTTTAGTACTAAATTCCTATCGATACTCTTTCTTTTGAATTCATTGTGATCCCTCCTTAATCACAAGAATATGATCTTACTAAACCACCTGATGATGGATGTTATATTTATGGTTTATTCCTTGATGGAGCTAGATGGGATGAAGAAAACAGATGTCTTAATGAAAGTTTACCTAAGATTTTATAATATTCAGTGCCATATCTGTGGTTATTGCCAAGTGAGGAAAAGAAAGATTGGGAAGCTGATACATCTGTAAGAATAAATCTAATTTTCAATAGGTTTATGAATGTCCAGTATACAAGACCTCAAGAAGAGCAGGAACACTTTCTACCACTGGTCATTCTACTAACTTTGTTATTCCTGTATATTTACCTATATCACCTGATCATCATCCTTACCATTGGGTCAAAAGAGGAGTGGCAATTTTATGCTAGACAGATGATTGAATAAATATTTGAGTAATATAAATTAAACTTAATTATTTATGGAAGAATAAACCTAAGAGCGTTTATCCTAATTACAGGACATCCTAGCTCTTAGTGATGTTCCTAAAATTACAAAAAAACTAACAAAATTAGGATTCTCTTGTTCTGAGTTACTGTAATCATTAGTTGAAACAAATCATAATCAGGGTATTCAAATCTTACAATCATATTCAAACAACTTCACAGAATTAAAAGGAAAATCATTCGTAGCCTTAATCTTGTATCTCTCAACTCAAGAACCCAATATTGAAGCAATCTTATAAGCTGATAAATTGTTATAGCCAACTTAATATGTTGGGACCTTTGTAAAGAATTATGAAAAGGCTATTTAAGATGATTGTCCATTTAGCCAATAAATAGTCAATCATATTGTTTAAAACAAAGCAAATGTACCTAATTTCAATTTCATCTTTGATAAATTGTTTTAATTATGTAAATAAAAAAAATTGGATAACATTCAATAATTTGAATAACTAATGAACACTTAAAAAGATGTTGTTTTAATAATTGACAAACCATTAATAAAGATTTTTCCATTAACTCCTAGAATTAAATCCGATTATCTACCTAAGCATCTATAAATTAAAAAAACTTAAAATGCTATTTCTAAATAAGAAGAACTGCGATCAATGCAGAAAAAAAAAATTATGACTAAAAAGAAATTAATGAGAGAACTTTATAAGGAATAAAATCAGTTGCATAAAATTAAAAAAGACAAACTTCTTCATCAACTTGATAAACAAAAAGATGGATATAAAAAGTAATAAAAATTATAATAACTTTTAGAGGTTTGAGATTGCTAGAAGAATAATAAATGGAATTAAAAAAACTCAAAACTATGTAACTAAATATTAAGAGACATAAAAAGAAATCATCTAGAAAGGGGGGAAATAAACAATGAAATATTTGTTAATATTATTAATTATTAAAAAAATCATTTCTTTATATAAGATTGGAACACTCTGGAACACTCTGAAAACTCTTAGAAAAAAATGGCCCAATATTGAACTTAGAAATTTGAAAATCTTGCTATGATTTACATCTAAATAATGGGAGACTTTCTTAATAAATTCTTATTCTGGTATCAACCATAAAGAAAAAATTATTATAAATCTTAAGGAATGATTATATAGATTTATTTATCTTTAACCCAAAGAGACTTTTTTATGAATTCGAATAAGTAACCTTTTGTTTGATCAATTTTATATTTAATAAAGTTCTAAAATTTATTATAGTCGAGATTTTCTTTCTAATTAATAACAAAAAGATATACTATTATATATATGAGATAAATTGATGAATTAATATAATTGAATTGTAATATGTTAATTAGAAATCTAATTTTAATAATATATAAATAAATTAAATTGAACTGCTCTTTTCTTATTGAATGATTGCAATTAATTAAATTCTGTTAATCTAGTTTATGCAATATAATTCAGATTTTAACTTATTTTATATTTGATAACTTGATCCAAACCTAGTTTTATTTCTTAATTTTTTAATGCCTAATTTAATTAAAATTTTATAAATTAAAACATGAGTGATCATGAAGATCTGGAGGATGAGCAATAACAACAAGATATGGCACAAAACTCTTCAAAGTTTTAAGACTATTCTGATGTATAAAAATAATAATTACATAGATTGATAAATCTCAAATTCCAGCTTTTGAAAAGAATGCAGGAACAGAGTGCTTTAAAAAAGGGGATTATTTCGAAGCTACACGTCATTATGCTAAGGTAGATTTTTTATTTATCTATTTAAGGCTGTAATGGCATATTAATTTTTAATAAAGGATGGAGTTGTGAATGATCCAGAAGAAATGTCAAAATTAACTTAAGAAATATATGTAAGATAATTTTTGTATATATTTTTGTAGCTTCCTTGCAATCTCAATTTATCTCTATGTTATATTAAATAAAAGGAATATTAGATGGGAAAAGATTTTGCAAATAAAGCATTGGAAGTTGAATCCAATAATATAAAGGGTTTGTATAGAAGAGGAATTTGCTTACTTAATTTATAAGATGTAAGAAATAAACGTAAAAAATAGTTTAAAGCAGCTGGAGAGGATTTTAAAAGAATATTAGAAATGGATCCAAGTAATGAAGATGCAAAATAAGCATGGGAACAATTAATAAAAAAGAAAGACTAGGTTAAGTAGAGGTAAAAAGCAATGAGTGAAAAAATGTTGAACAGCTTGAATTATGAAGATAAAATAGATTCACAAAAAATAAATAAAAAATAAAATTGGTTTAAGGAGAAATATGATTGGTTAAAATCTATATTGTGTGTTAGAAAAAAGGCAAAAATAAATTGACAATACTTTATTAGTTTTGAATAATAATAAAATGTTCATATTTAAAAGGAAATTAACATTAATTTTTAATATTTTATTGATCTGAATGTTGTCATTCATAATTTGATTAAAATAAATATTCATAAAATATATGTTGTAGAAATTTGTAAATTGGTTTAGAGAGATATTTTTTGGAAAAGAGCTAGAGATTGCTTTGGTAGGATTATAAAATGCAGGTAAAACCACTCTTGTAAATACAATGGCAACGGGAAAGTTTGAAGAAGACACCATTCCAACCATAGGGTTTAACTTTAGATCGGTTAAGAAAGGAAAAGTGTAAATGAAGATGTGGGATGTTGGAGGATAAGCAAGATTTAGAGAACAATGGGAAAAATATTGTAGATCAGCTGATGTAATCATTTTTGTAGTGGATGCACAAGATTAAGGAAACTTAGATATAGCTAGGTAGTAACTTAATTAGCTAATATCTTGGCCTAGTTTAGAAGGAATCCCTTTATTAGTATTAGGAAACAAATACGATCTTTAAGGATGGTAACATCTTTATCTATATTTCTAGTATTACGGAATAAGAACTTATTACACAAATGAACTTAAACTCAATAAAAGACAGAGTGGTTGCCTGCTTTAGTATCTCTGCCAAAAAAAATTCAAACATTGATGAAATGTTAAAATGGCTTTCCAAACTCTAAAGAAAAACTAAATGATAATATAGGTGTTGATTTAAATTCAATATTTTTGATAAACTTTTGTTCTTATTAGATTACTTCAAATAGGACTCTCTAATTTTAATTGAAGATTTATCTATAGCAACTATTATAATAAAGACTAGTTTTTTCTTTAAAAGCATGGGTTTAACATATATTATATTATATTACATTTTCATATTAATTTATGATTATTATACAAAAAAATAAAAATTAGGTTTCTCAAAGGATAATCATTATAATCACTCTTATATTATGAAAATTAAAATTAGGTAGATAATCTTACAATAGTTTTTTATATTCAGCGAGAAAAAATGATTGCATTTTAGTTGTAAGAAACTTATCTAAAAGAGCAGTTTTAGCCATTTAGAAATCTTTTAGAATAAAACTTGTCCTATTTTGGAACCACCAAGAAATAGAGAATAATGGTTCTTGTTTACCTTAATAAATAATATCATAAGACATATTTTATTATATCTAAATTTGTATAATTTTAGTGGAATTGACTATTCTACTTTGAAATCAAAAATTAATAAATTTTAAAATCAAATTGCAGTTTATCACTAAGAACTATAGAATGAATAAAGTTAGGAATTCATGAAATTATATATTTTAAGAATTTATTTTTTTATATATTTTAATGGGAAATCAATGTAAAGGGAGTGAGGAAACCAAATTGAAAATCTTTGAATCAAGTTAAAAATTGATTGAATTTGTTTGTGAAACAATAATTAAATTTTTACAAGTTAAAGTTAATTAACAAGATCAAAAAGAACTATAAAATCTACTAAAATTTGTAAAATCAATTAATCCGAGCTAATAAACACAAGTTCTTGAAAATGATCACTTTATTTCTCTTAATTAAATCTCCTCAAGATAAAAGAAGAAAAAGAAGAAGAAGTTTTCTGATCAACTTAATGAATTAGGAAAGGTAAATTTGTAAGAATCTATGCTAATTCTAAATCAATATAATTTGTGCTTATTGCAATTTTAAGAACTTTACAACAGTATAAATACTTTAGAGTAACATTAAGTAAACTAGTGTCAAGTACTAAAAAACAAATAACTTTCTGACAACAATAAAGAAATAATTTGTGAAAAACATCTTTATTAAATGTTTACCAGAATTTCTAATAAAAAATTTATTATCTTCTTACTTATAGTAAAATAATAACTAAAATTAGGATTATTGGATTACGACATTAAAATCTAAAAATCTTAAATTAATTATTGATTTGGCCACCGTAATTATGATTGAAATTTATGATTCCATGAAGGAAATCATTATACCTGAACGTATTTTTTAAATTTTGATCCAATGGATGGTTCAAGTAATAGTTTTCAATCTTTGTAATTCAACTGTTGAAATTAACAAGCATGAACATTTACTTGACTTTATATTTTATTACAAATGTCCTATTGAGAAAATGATGATATTGTTGGCATAATAAAATGTATTGAGAATTCAATATGTAATGAGGGATTCGGATGATTTGGCTGATTCAATAGATAAACTTCTTAGATAGTATCCAAGAGCAAATTTATTAAAACATGAAATATAATTAATTGAAGAGTACGTTAATGAAAATTGGTTCATCACTCTATATCATATTGTAAAAACATGGAGTGTAATTGCTAAGAGATTTTGAATTAGGAATTTATAAAAATAATATATGAATAATATAAGAGTGTTTAAATTTAGTTTGAAAGTATTCATTGAAAGAGTAGTCATTGCAATTAATTTTCCTTGCAAACTCTAAGTAGCTTGGAAGAGAGGAAATTAAAAGTTAGAAAGTAAACAATCGGATTTAAATGTTAATGTTGCTAATTTTAATGAGGAATTAGAAATTAATTCAAACATGTATTTTCAAGATAATCAATTCAAAGAAAAGAAATGCTTATTTACGGTTACACTTCTATCATAAAAGGGTAATAAAGTAGCAGGATAAGTCTCTGTTGACATCTCTTCATATTTGAATAGAAAATTAGAAAACATAAGAGAAGAACTAAGGTTGGATAAATGTCCAGATAGGCATGCAAAAATTCATATTAGATTTCAATTCAAATGTATTGAAGAATTGGACATTGATTAATTGAGTAGAATATCTTTTGCCTCTAATATAGATCAAGAAGATTAATAAAATACTATTTAGAATTCAACTTCTTAAATTTCACAGAATGAGAATGGAAACATTAATAATCAATAATAAAATTAATACTAACAATAAGCTATTTATACAGAATAAGATTTAGATGAAATTAAAACATTATTAAGCTAAGAAATGAAGAAAGTTTAACAAAAAGATAGTTAGATATCATAATTATAACAGAGTCTCGAAACAAAGTAAGAACAATTGACAGATACAAAATAATAATTAGAAGCAACAAAATAAAAGTTATATGAGACTTTGGATAAATTATAAAATTATGAGGAATCTATATCAAGTCATGATGATTAAAGGAAAAATTTAGAAAACAGAGTAAAACAATTGGAAATTTAAAATAAATAATAATAGTAATAGATTATTGAATGGAGTGAATAATTAAAATTAAAATAATAATTAGTTGTTTAATCTGATTAAAAGTTATCAAATGCTCTTGGTTAAATGTAAGTAATGAAGTAAAGAATCAGTCAATATGAAGAATTGGAATAATAGTAATAAAATAGAAAATCAGCAGGAAATAATAAAGACATGGAATTAATGTAAAAAAAAATAAGTGATTTAGAAAAATAAATTTAAAGAGAATAAAAAAAATAAGAATAAGATTATGCCCTATATTAAATTCAACTAAAAAATGTTTAAGCTTAATTAGTTGATAAAACAGAATTAATTAATAAATTATAAAAAGATCAGGATTTTGATAATAAAGATGCTTCTTAAATTTAACAATTAAGAAAATAAATATAATAATATTAATCAAATGAAGAATAATTTAATAAGTAATCAAAATAATTATAATATTTAGAGTATTAAATTAATATAAAGATTAAATACAAAAAGCCATTCAAAATGAGATCAAACTAAAATAATAACAATCAGAAGAAAAGGAAAGGTTTAATGATCAAATAATCAAATTGAAATGTTAACTGGGAGATATCTTTAATACAGCATATGATCTTGGAGGCAATAAACTTGTGGATAGTTTATAATAGGCAGTAGGTCTATCATGATTGATTAATATTTAATAAATAAATAATTATGGATAATACCCTTTTATAGAGTGAGGTGTTTCGACTTCAAAATTTGAAAAACGTGATTAGGGCATTTCCAAACAATAATAAATTGCAACAATTATTGGTAGCTGACGATTAAGGAAACTTATATCTATTAGAAGCTAATGGTGATTAATTAAAAATTGAAACTAAACAATAAATTTCTACAGGAAAAGATATCAATTACTTAGATTTATTGATATCTCCAGCCACATCTGAGAAAGATAGAATAATAGTGACAAGTGGTAGTTAGGTATTAGGATTGACTAAAAAATTAAAAGAATACCTAAAGCATGATACTTACAGTGCCGATTTGATTTAATTTGCAATGATAGAAGGAAACTAAATGTTCACAGCTGGAGAGTATATGTTAAATGAATATACATATTAAAATGACAAAGTAAGCTAACTATGTTTTTTTCTGAGTCCTGGAAAAATCAATTGTTTATAAGTGCATTATTTATCAAGCAAGGCTCATCCTATTTTGGGTTGTCAAGATTCATGTGTTCGGGTTTTGAATTAAGATTAAGTCTTGTATGTAGTTACAATGACTTCTCCTGTAATATGCATGCATGTTTATGCTCCATAATATAAAGAAATTTCAAGTTAAAGCAGAATTGAACATAGGAGATGTTTTGTATTTGGATTAGAAGATGGTACAATTGTTGCTGCTGATCTTGGAATAGAAAGAGCAAATATTCTATTTACTTTCAAAGTTTCGAGTATTGCCTCTATTAAGCCTTATGATTTCTTCAAAACAGGGAAAACTGATTTAATTATTGCCAGATAGGATGGCATTGTGGAAGTTTATTAAGATGATGAATTGAGGGTTTAAAAAAAAATTAATGAAGGAATAACTAGTATAGAATGTGGATAGTTTTTTAATTTAAATGGTCCAACTGAGATAATTATATCAACCTTTTAAGGAAGATTATTACTATTAAGAGAAGGATAAAGTAATACAATTTCAAAGAATTAAAAAGAAATAGAAATTCAGATTAAATAATTAAAGACAGATATAGCTGAACTATAGAAATAATAAATGAAGGATAACTAAAAGACTGGTAATGTTAGCAAATAAAATAATAGTAACAAAGTTTAAGTTAAGTTTAAAGTTTCTCACAAATTGATTAAAAATGATAAGAATGGATAATATAAATTAATTATAGACTGTTAATATCCAATTGACATAATTGTTTTGAATGGTCAAAAGAGTCAAAAGTGCTATACAATTAAAGATCTTAAAGTGAGCAATTATGAAATAACTATTATTTAAAGTGATATTTACAACATTTTTGTGATCCCTATCGATATCAACTCTAGTCAAAGCTTTACTATAAATGTCAAACCATTGGGATAGTATTAGTCAATTAACCTAATGAATATAAAACATTTACCTTTGAGTACATTGAATTTAAAGGGCGAATTCACAAAATAAGATATGATTATGTGGGTGGATGATTTAACAGATGTAATTAATGCGATAATAATTATAGTTATAAAATTCATAGGAAGACACACAAACTCATTTATTTAGAAATGCCACTTTAGATAGCTATCTTTAGATCAAATTTAAGTAGGGTTAAGCTTTATTTAAAAGTGATTCTATATCTGCTATTTACACTTGTAGACAATCTATAATGAATAAAGCAAACGAAAGAGGAATATAAGTGGAAGTCAAATGGGAATGTAAAAACGAAAGTGTTGTGTTACATTTATAAAAAATCAAGACTTTATATGATGATTGTATTAAAATTAAAAAGTAATTTATTGAGTTAATTTAGAAATTATGAAATTCTACCTGCGATCAAAGAGCTTTTGGTTGATAACCCTTTTTCCATTTTAAGCAAAGAATTTTAGCAAATTTATTCTTCAGAATTAGAGTTATTAGAAATTTACAAATAGTTGCCAAACAACATCCAATATCTTGAAGATTTACTAATTGATACATATACTTCAAAATGCAATTTAAAGTCTTAATTTGATATGAATATTGAAAATGTGAAATCATTGTGGAAAAGGGACTTTTCGGAATTAATTTAATATATTTTAAAATGAATTATACATAAATTTATCTATTTTTGGAATTTTGTTTATCCTTTCAAATTTTGTTTTTGTTCTTATGCATATATAATTATAAAGGCAACTATTTAAAATGAGATATTTCTTCATGAATTAAAACATAAGTAATTTCAGAAGATTTATTTTATTAATATAAGAATTAAACTTTATCAATAAAGGTTTTTGATGTCATGCATTATGATTAAGAGGATAAGAGACGATTTTATGATATTATAAAATATTCTAAAATCATTTTTACAAAAACTAGTTAACTCATAGCATAATTGAAGACAAATATTATAATTATCTATTTATTAAACCTGCCATATTGTATTATAATTTTAGAGAACTGTTAAACCTTAAAACCCAGGATAATATATATATTGTTTATCTTTCTTTTAGCTGAAATCTTTAATGATAGATTTTAAAAAAATTACTTTAGAAATAATTCTCAGCTATTGAATTGTTTACCCAAAATCTAGAAAATTTAATATTCTAATTAAAATGTTTTTACTTTTAACTGTTGTAAAATTAATTATAAAAGTTGGAATCTTATTTTGTAGAACTTTAATTATTAAATATGACTTAATATATTCATACATTAAATTCATAATAATTGAATGTTACTTTTAAATTCATATTATGCTGTATCTTCAAAAAACATTTAGACAGAGAATATGGAAATTAAGAATAAAATCAATGATTCTAAAATCATTTACAACAACAAGAATAACAATAGTAATCTCAACAAAGATTGAGAACAAAATTCAAAATTTACATTCATTATATATGTATTTAAAATAAAAGAGAAAAAGACAACAGAAATCTATAAAGATAAGAAGCAGTAAAATATGAATTTCTATATTAAAAGAAAAATCCAAGCACAATATAATTGATTGATAATTAATGCTTCAATGTTTATGTTGAAATAAGAATTATTATTTTTCATTTGGCTTTTTGAAGAAATGAATCAACAGTTTCTATACCAGGTTATTACTATACGAATTAATTTTAATCTTATTGTTTATCGCTTTGAATTTTTGGCAAAGAAGGTTTATTATTTGATTTTGGTTGATTTTCGGGTGATTCAGAGATTGATTTTCTATTATCTTCAATTTTTACTGTTTTTTTTTCAACTGTTTAATTTTTTACTCTCTTTAGATTTGATTTTTTTTTTATTTCCTCTTTTTTTACAGTAGTTTTAGGTATTGGCTATTCAGTTACTTCAATTTTCAAATTTACACTTTAATTTATTTCATGAGGTTGTATTTAAGAATCGTTTTGATCTTTAACCTAATCAATTGATTGATTTTAGGCATAATGCCTTTAAAATCTTAAAGATAAATCGGCTTTTATTTTTTAAGGATAATTTGGAAGAAATTGATTATTTTAATAAGAATATTTAACTAATAAGTCTTGTTATTTTTGCCATTCATCTACTTTTTTATATGATTACGGTTTAAGATGATATTATGGGGCTTGATATACAGCTCTTGAAGTAAACGTTTCTTAAGGATTATTTACTTTATTGTTTAAAACAATTCTAGAATTTTTGACACTTTGTTTGAAAATTGTAAAAGAGTTTTGAGTATGGTTGTTCACAAATCTTGTGAATATGAATCATATATGATACTAGGCATCCTATTTAACCATCGTTTGAAAAATATCTAAAGGATTCATGATTAATCTTAATAATTAAAATAATTATAATTAATCAGATTTTCCAGTTATTTTACTTCCCCCATTTTTTAATAATTGTAATTATGTATTCAACTTAAGGATTCTCCCCAAGAGTTGTTAATAGGTTCATGACCTCAAGCAATTAATCTAAGGTGCCTTTAGATGCTATAACCATTTAAAATACTCCAACAACAGATCCTTTGAGAGCATCCTCATATTCATTATCCGAATCCAACCTTGCCAAAATGTCAAATGCTCTTGCAGCATAATAAAAGTGACCCATTTTATAACAATCATTAGCTATCAGTTGTAAAATTTAGAATGACTCCGAAGATGGATCCATATTTAGATACAATTCCCATGCTTCTCTATATGATGAATTAAAAGAATATACTTTGGTTTTCCATTCATAATGAAGGTTCTAGTCATCCATTTTAAATAACAATCATCAGACTACTTATTTAATAATCAATACTCTATATTTCTCTGCTTATATTGCAACTAACGAATCTTCAGCCTCCTTATAATCTCCAACTCCAGCACATGCAATTCCATAATTCCAATTAAAATCATCATCATTTGAGAAATAATTTTTTATTGATTTTAAATAAACTAAGACATCCTCAAATTGTTAGCATAAAAAGAAACATTAAGCCATACATTATCTTCCTGGAATCGTATCACTTTCACTAGCTGATGATCCTACCAATTAAAATAGTTATTAGGCAGTCTTTAACGCTTCTTTTTAATCTAAATTTTGTTAGCCTTTCATAGCATAAACAATTGCCTTGAGGATATATTCTTTAGGAGAGGTAGGTTGCAGATCCTTAACTAGATTAAAAGCCTCCTAGACTTCATCGTTTTTTAAATAATAAATTATTAGATTCAATTTGGCTTCAGGGAAGATTTCTACTAAAGGAGGCAATGTTTAAAGCGCATTTTCTCCTCCTCTCATCACAACTAAATTATGTCTTAATAAATCATTATCACCAAAAACGTTTCCTCCCTCATAGGCCTATTGTAAAGGCTTCATTATTTCTTCAGCTGCCTTACCACTGTATAAGGAAAATTAATTGCATGCTTTCAAATTAACAGCAGTCACACTTGTAGGATATTGATTTAAATAAGACTGTAAAATTTCAATTGAAACATCAAAATACTCCATTTTATAATAACACAAAGCCACATATACATTAATAGCTGCATACTCTCTATTCTCTAACAACAGCTTTTTATATGCATCTGTTGCCTAAAATTTTAATAAATAAAATCAATTACTTCTTCATAATGTCCTCTTAAATAATGAATAGCGGCCAGGCATAATTAGTCATGCACATTTTCAGATAACTTATGATGATAAGTCATCAGATTCTTTTCATCATTTTTTTTATGTGCTATATGAAATTATCTTTATATCTCGTATTTTATACAATCTGATGGCCAAAGGAGTTTCTGGTCCTTTTGAACATTCTCTTTTTGAATCTTCAAATTAGCAAAGCGCATAATAGCAGCAAGCTTTATACACATGTATCTCCTTATTATAATCTGGTTTGCTCATCATTTAATCGTAAACTTAGATAGCTTTTCTTTTTTAATAGCTATTAAAATTCTTACTTGTAATCTCCATTGTGAAAATATGCATAGGCGAGCCACAACCTAGGTTCAGCACGTGAATCATTAAAACTTATTTTTCGAAATATAAAATTACTTTTATTCATTCTCCAATAGAGCAACTGCTCCTACCCAATCTCTATTTTTTACATAATCTTCGAGAGTTGGCATTTTTTATTCAACTACTTTTACAGCCAAACCTCCACCTATTGGAGCTGAGGATTTTGTTTATTTTGCTTTACTCATTGATGAGCCTGGGCGTATCATGATCTTCTTTAATAAATAATTTAAATATATAATTTCTCCATTTTAGTTATTATATTTTCCATAATCAAATATTTCATTTATTATCATTTAAACCTTCAAACAGAATTCATCAAATAGTAAAAAAATTTAATTACTTCTTTATAACATTCGTTGTATAATTTAAGTTTATTAAAGAATATTATGAAAAAACTTTACTAATCATTTGAAAGTGAAGCCTAAGCCTTTCAGAAAAAAATAAACAATTATTAGGAGAAACTGTAAGGAAAATTTTAGGGGATGCTCTAGAAATCAGACGAGAAAAAATAGAAAATCATTTAAAAACTATAATTAGCTAAAGAACAATTATAGATAAGTATTGAAAAGAACAATCCCAATAAAGCATCTAAGCTTTAAAACAAAATATAGTATTTAGAATCAGAAATGCAGAAAATCAATCAAAAGGATTAAATTGCTAAAGATTATCATCGTGTTTATGATGGATTGATTCAATAACTCTAAATTACTCAAGATCAAAAAATTGACACACTATCATAAGCTTAAAGAAATGATAATTATCAAATTTTATGTTCCATCAAAAGGTAAGCAATTAGTTTACAAAGTCAAGTTTATAAAAAAAAGCATATAGATCCACTTGTTCAAATTTGCCATCATTGCAATGATGTATCTATATTATATAGAGTTTTTAGCTTTTAAATTAATATCTTAAATTTGGTGTTGATATTAATTTTTAATAAGCAGATATACTTAAAATTGATATAGAAGCTGAAAATAGGCTAAAAGAAAGATCCAAATAACAAGAAGAAAGGAATTTTATAAAATATGAGAAGAAATAGAACTAAAGGGATTCATAATTTCAATCTTTCTTAAACTGGAATGACTGTAAACATGGTCAAAAGAGGTTAGATTATTAAGAAGAAAAAAAAATTAATCAATAATTCTAAGAGCAATAATATGAAAATAAACAATTAGTTGAATAATTATAAGAAGAAAAATATTAGAAAAAAAGGTATAACAAATAATATGAATAACCAAAATGGCCTTAAGAGAATTAATAACCTTCAAACATTGTGAAATAATTCAATAATTTAAAAATTGAAGATTAGAGTTAAAAAAATGAAAATATTAAATAATAACAAAAACAGCAAACAGAAACTACATTAGATGATTCTAACTTATGCTAGATTTGTTTTGAGTTACCAAAATAATATGTGGCAACTCCATGTGGTCATTTCGTCTATTGTCTAAACTGTAAAGAGTTAGCATTGAAATAGTGTCTAATCTGTAGAGAACCTGTGTAATTGTTGATCAAGGTGTTTTAATGAAGATATATTTAAAATTCATTAATTTTAATTGTTTTATTCAACTGTTATTTTTAAATGAAATAGCTCAGTTTTAGCCTTAATTCTAGTAACTTTCATCCCTCTTCCAAATGTATACTTATCTTTTCATTTACAATTTTTTCAATATTTTTGCATCAATTATTTCTTCTTAAGTTACTACATCGCCTTTGCACCTCTCTAAACCTTATTCTTAACAACAGTTAATTGAGTCAGCAACCTCTACTTAAAGGGTTTCAGTTCCAACTTATATTTAAACTTCTCTTCAAATTTTTTCAGATCCATTGGCATTAAAATTTCAATTACTTCAATTTCATCCTTAATTTATTTTTCCTTTATATTTGGAGCATTAAAGCTCTAACCCAATACCACCTAGAAAATCCTTTGTCAATTCAGATTATGATATTTGATTATGTTGATATTTTTTTCTTAATTCCATTTCTTAGGCATTTACTACAACCTCTTCTTCCACTTTTATTTCTTTTTCAACCCATCACTTTTTTTCTCTTCTACCCATCTTTTAACCTTTCTTATTATTATTTTTCATCTGGAAATAAAATTCTGGATTAAATAAGGCATCATAAAAAAGTACTTTTAGCTAATTGTTATTTTCATATCTTACAAGGGTTAATATTTCTTTTCATTTTCACAAATTATCAGAAAGTGAAAAGTCTCACATTTACTTAAATTCAAGTTTTAATAGCGAATCACGCTGTAAACTCAATAAACCAACTCCTTATTGAAATATAATGTATACTATAAAACTCTGGATTACTTTTTTAATAGCCTTGCAATCAAATTACTATAGGTCTCAATTGATTATCAATAAATGACTAATAAATTATTGTTCAACCTTTGTTTCAAATTTGCCAAATGTAGAAAACATTTTATACTCTTCCTTTTAAAATTTATCATCGATATAAATCATTTTTTCTTAAGAATAGATTTCTGTTTGTTTATAGAATGAATAATACATGTTCATTTCTCAATACAACATTTCCTACGTTTACAATAAAAACTTGATTTGTGATATTTTCTAAAAATACTATTGAAATTAATCATCAGCAAATTACGACAATATGCAATTATTCAACCTCAGTATAAAAATTTTAATTATTAGCAAATAATATATTTTGTAGAATTATAACAACTTCTTCAGATTTATTTAGATTAAATGAATTAACTTTGATGAAAATTAAATTTAATTTTCTTTATGAAGATCAAAATTATAATTGAAGATAAAAATAAATTCTTAATATAAAATTATTAATAAATTCATTATTTTTAGCAGTTATAGCATAGTTACTCTCCTTTTACATATTCCATCTAAGAAGGCCAATTTCGAAATGAAAACTCAGATAAGCATTTAAAACAATATAAGTTTTAAAAAAAATTAGCATGTTTCCTCACATAAGTATTATGATTCTCAATTAAAAGCGTTAACGTTTCTTCTGGCGCATTTTGATGAACAATAGTAGATTATTTCTTTTTATCGCATTTTTCACAAAAAGTAACTTGTTTTTATAAAATTAGACACATTAATTGCATTTCTAATCTAAGGAGTCTTTCTAATATTCTTCGCATATTTTTAAATCTAATGCTTACTTTAGCACTCTATTTAAATTAAATTTAAATTCATTTCCACAACATTCATAAATTTCTGTGTATTCATTTACTTATATACAGCTCTGGCAATATCAATTTAACTTTTATAGTCTTCATATTTCATTTAGAAAATATCACCTCAAATTGCACAAACTGCATTTACAATTTGAAGGTCAAGCTGTTTCAGTGCTAGATAGGTTCTTGTTAAAGGAATTTCATTAAGTTAGCAATTCCTCTTTAATCTTAGACTATTGCAAATATCATTACATTAACTATGTTAAGTTAAAAAAAATGTTTCAACTCCTAACTCCTCTTAATTTGTTTCATGCTGCAAATATTAAATTTTCTGATTTGTATGTATAAATGGATCTGAAAGCACTCCTTTTTTCCTTATAGATCAGTAATCACTAAACTTTTATTTGTGAAATGGTAGGTAAAATGTATAAAAGCAGAATGGTTTTCTTTATCTTTATCTATAAATAATTATTATTAGAAATCTTTTCCCAAGGACCGTTAATAGTAATGTTAGTTTCTGCATAAAGATCTTTTAATCCATAGAATTCCTGTCAAAGGGTATATTTATAGGAGTTACATAGAAAATTGGAGGTGCTTTACTGTTTGATTTAGTTTATAATCTGTATGCACTACTTAATTATTTTTCTATTATAGTTTGATTATATCTGACAAAAGATGATTTTTAAGCATTATAGATTATATCTTCATCAATTTAGCCTTTCTTATACTGATCTACAACTTTTTTTGGAAGTTCTTTAATAATTTTCAAATTATTTCTAATATCAAATGCTTCAAAACTATAGGAAACCATTCCTTGATCATTTGAATTCAATACTTTTAATTCATTTCTATTTCTAAGATTGTATCCCCTACAACTTAATTTTTCCCATTTAAGTTAAAAAATTCGAAAAGGAGTTTAATAAGTTTTTGTTACGATATTCTACGTTCAATTACTTTGTGCCAAATGAAGTGTGCCAGAATTTTTATTTGGTTGAAAAAAAATTTTTGGAATTAGAGAGGATAATTAAAAAGATTTATCATGGATAAGGAAACATAATTTTGCAAAATCTTTTGTTTCTAAATAACTTATTTCTAAATTCTTGATGTTTTGTTTCATAACCTAAAACATTTAGTCTGTGCTATCGTTTAGGTTCCAACAAAAGAAATAATTATTAGAAGTCTTTTTTTAATCCAAAAACTTACATAAATTTTTCCAATGAAACTTTTTAAATCTTGTCTTCATGATCATCCTCAACTTCGTTATTATGGTATTATTTTCCAACTGTTGGTGCATCACCTTTCAAAAATGGGCACGGTATACTTTAAGGATGTTTCTAGAAATTCAATTTTAATTCTTGCTCTATTCCACATGCAACATCTTCTGCTTCATCATCACCTCCTTAGCTTCAAGAGTACTGATAAATTATATCCATTATAAAATCATGATAATAAATATGTTTTTAGTCCTTAAAATCTCGATAACCAACAAAAGCAATTCTAACTTATGTTTATGATACAGCTTTGTTAAAAATATTGATTATTGCTTTAATACTTTCCCTTGCTTGATCAATCCAAGGTTCCATACTACCAGTGCAATACATCCCAAATGCTTCTTTCTTTGATATCAGATTATCTCTTTTTTGGGTTTGTATTTTTATTATTTTTCAAAAAATAATTCCAACATTTTATCGGACTTGCATCTATTCTTACCAATTATGGTTTTTAACTATGAGTGCATGGTAATAATTGTTTTCTTTCAAATTATTCAGCTGATACAGTTCTGACGTTCTCCCAATCCACATGAAATTTTGGGCACTATCTTTTGTAATCACAAATACCTTTAAAAAATCTTAAGACAATATTTTTCCAAAGAATTATAAATTTTATCTACATCTGTTATTGCCTCTGGGCTTAGATTTTGTACTCATTTTCCTTTAACACTTCTTATTGCAGTTTTTCCCAATCAACTTGCTTTTATTTTTTTTCACATTCCCCCTCACAATCATCACTATATTTTAATGCTTGAGGCAAATATTTCTCTTTGAACTGAAAATTTCTACTTTATTCTTTTGGATTTATTTACATGTTTCCTTTGGCCTTTTTATTGCCTTTCTTATGCCGAATTTCTATTTACTTAATTATTATCTTTGATTATAATTTCCAATTTTTTAATCCATATTCATATTTCTACTTTTAATCTTAACTTTGAGGTATTTTAATGTTTATTCTTAAATTTTAAAAAAACGTATTATTATCTAATTTTGAAATAATTATTTATAGACTATTAAATAATCTGATTATAAAACTGTATCATTATTATATTTTCATGTAGCCTTTCATTTTTTGAGAGCAAAAACAATATTATAACACTTATATATCAATTATTTAATTCGTCTTCGAAGAAAAAAAAATTAGCAAAGACAATTACTAATTTTATATATTTTGTGCTTATATTTGTATTCTTGTAAAATAATCAAATATCATTTTTATATTAATTCTACATAGCTTTCCAAAATGCAATAGCTTTTTTTTGGATAAATCTTCTGAAAGAGAATATGATTAAAATAATGGAGTTTTAAATTATTCTCGAATGTTTTTAAAGCTTTAATCTGAGGATTGAATCAAACTAAAGTATTGTTGAAAGTGTAATTTCATTAAATTTGTTGTTAGATCCTAATTAAGAAAGATAATTAACTTTAAAAATGTTCAGTCATCCTACTATAAGCTATAATAGTACTTTTTTTTTTTAAGCCAAAAACTGAGTTCATGGTTATTAGTCTATATGCACTCTTTAATATTTGTTTAAATTTCTTAAAATTCTGCCTCATAAATTCCATCTTAAGTATGTTCTAACAGGTGGAATTTTTACTTTAAAAATTAATTATGATATTTATTCTAATGAAATAATACTATGTAATTCTTTAGAAAAACTTATTTTTTTAGATGAAAAAGGATGCATGAGA
The DNA here is from genome assembly GCA_000733385.1 of Paramecium biaurelia. Taxonomy (NCBI): domain Eukaryota; phylum Ciliophora; class Oligohymenophorea; order Peniculida; family Parameciidae; genus Paramecium; species Paramecium biaurelia. The sequence goes on along the minus strand of JPFL01000211.1, from coordinate 49,319 downwards.
TAATTATTTACCTTGACATGATTATACTAAAGTTTTTAGAATCAATCATGAATACAAATCATCATTAATTAAGAATATTTAATTAAAATTAATGATGTAATTTTGTGAAAATGACTTCAATAACAAGCTAGGTGAATATATATGAATAATAATAAGCTTTCATGAATATATTTTCTAAACTTAGAAGTTTAAACAATCTTTAAAGATTAATTCATCAATAAAATGCACAAAGAATAAAATAAATGGACTTTTAAAGGAGTTTTCAAATTGAAATTAAGAGTAAAAATCAATAACATGCTAAAAGGGTAAATTAATTAATTTATATGGAAGCTGGAAAAAAACAATAAAGAAGAAATAAGTTTTAGTAAAAAAAATATGATCTTAAAATATGATTCATTAATATAGAACAACTCAGAAAGTAAAAAATATTAAAAAATGAATAAATTTGAAAAAGTTTTAGAAAATAATGGTTCAGAAATTCAGAAAAACCAAGAAAACTCAATCTACTACTTTCATAAAGGTTATATCATATTTATATTATTATAGCCAATATTCTAAGTGAAATTAATAGATATGAAGAAGCTTTGGAATATTATGATTCAGTTATTTAAAAAAACCCAGAAAATTCAAACTATCATCACAGCAAAAGTATGAATTATAATGTGTATTGTCATAGCAATTACTTTACAGGATATGAATAAATTTGAAGCAGCTTCAGAATATTATGAATCTGCTATTGAGAAAAATCCTGAAAATGCAGTCTATTATAATAACAAAGGTGCAAATAATAAGATGAGTATTGTAGCAATTGCCATAGAATCAATGAATATATTTGAGGAGGCTTAAGAATATTATGATATTGCAATTTTAAAAAATCCCGAAAGCTTAATTTACAACTACCCCAAAGGTTATATCTAATTGCTTAATTAAAGCTGATATTTTAGAGAATATGAAAAGATTTGAGGAATCTTTGAAATATGAAGATATTGCAATTCATAAAAATCCTGAAAATGCAGACTATTATCACAACAAAGGTATGAATTATAATGTTTATTGTCATAGCAATTACTTTACAGAATATGAATAGATTCGAAGAAGTTTTGGAATATTATGATTCAGCAATACAGAAAAACCCAGAAAATGCAGCCTATTTTAATGGCAAAGGTATAGATTATGAGGTATATTTTCATAGCAATTGCTTTACAAAATATGAATAGAATTGAAGAAGCTTTGGAATATTATGATTCAGCAATTCAGAAAAACCCCAAAAATGCATCATATTATAATGACAAAGGTATAAATTATGAGGTGTATTTTGATAGCAATAGCTTTACGATCAAGAAATAGATTTGTAGAAGCTTTAGAATATTATGATTCAGCTATTCAGAAAAACCCTTAAAATGCTAATTATTATAATGGCAAAGGTAAAAATTATGAGGCGTATTTTGATAGCTATTACTTTACAGAATATGAATAGATTCGAAGAAGCACTGAAATATTATGATTTGGCAATTCTTAAAAATCCCGACAATGCAAATTATTATAATGGTAAAGGTATAAATTAAGAGGCGTATTTTGATAGCTATTACTTTACAGAATATGAATAGATTCGAAGAAGCACTGGAATATTATGATTTGGCAATTCTTAAAAATCCCCAAAATGCAGACTATGTTAATGGTAAAGGTTAAAATTATTTTGTGTATTGACATAGCAATGGCATTACAGAATATGAATAGAATTGAAGAAGCTTTGGAATATTATGATTCAGCAATTCAGAAAAACCCTAAAAATGCAGACTATTATAACGGCAAAGGTATAAAGTATGAAATTTATTTCATAGCAATCGCTTTAAGATTAATAAATAGATTTGGAGAAGCATTGAATATTATGATTAAGCAATTAAGAAAAACCCCAAAAATGCAGACTATTATAATGGCAAAGGTGTAAATTATGAAGTGTATTTTAATAGCAATTGCTTTACAAAATATGAATAGATTTCAAGAAGCCTTAGAATATTATGATTCAGCAATTGAGTAAAACCCAGAAAACTCAATTTATTATTTTCATAAGGGTTAAATAACAAATGCATTTATATAGCTGATATTCTAAGTTAAATGAATAGATTTGAAGAAGCTTTAGAATATTATAGTTCAGCAATTTAGAAAAACCCAGAAAATGCAGACTATTATAATGGAAAAGGTAAAAATTAAGAGGTGTATTTTGATAGCAATTACTTTATAGAAGATGAATAGATTTGAAGAAGCTTTGGAATATTATGATTCTGCTATTCTGTAAAATCCAGAAAATGCAAAATATTATATTGGCAAAGGCATATATTATGAAGTTTATTTCATAGCAATTACTTTACAGAATATGAATAGATTGGAAAAAGCATTATAATATTATAATTTGGCAATTCTCAAAAATCCGGAAAATGCAGACTATTATAATGGTAAAGGTATAAATTATGATGTGTATTTTGATAGCAATTACTTTACAGAATATGAATAGATTCGAAGAAGCATTGGAATATTATGATTTCGCAATTCAGAAAAATCCAGAAAATACTTACTATTATAATGGCAAAGGTATACATTATGAGGGGTGTATTTTCATAGGAATTACTTTACAGAATATGAATAAATTTGAAGAAGCTTTGGAATATTATGATTCAGCTATTTAGAAAAACCCAGAAAATGCAAACTATTATAATAACAAAGGTTAAATTAAAAGGTGTATTTTTATAGCAATTACTTTACAGAATATGAATAGATTTGAAGAAGCTTTGGAATATTATGATTCAGCTATTTAGAAAAACCCAGAAAATGCAAACTATTATAATAACAAAGGTATAAATTAAAATATGAATTATTCTAGCAATTGCTTTAGAATTGATGAATAAATTTGAAGAAGCTTTGGAATATTATGATTTTGCAATTCAAAAAAACTCAGGAAACTCAATTTACTACTATAACAAAGGTATCATAATAATTGCATAGTTAAAGCTGAAAGTTTAGAGAAAATTAATAGATTTGAAGAAGCTTTGGAATATTATGATTCAGCTATTTAGAAAAACCCAGAAAAGGCAAACTATTTTCATGGTAAAGGTTTAAATTGTGAGGTTTATATAATAGCAATTTCTTTACGATCAATGAATAATTTTATAGACGCTCTGGAATATCATGATATTGCTATTCAGGAAAACCCTGAAGATCCACACTTTTATAATGGCAAAGGTGTAAATTATAAGGTGAAATTTTATAGCAATTACTTTACAGAATATGAATAGATTTGAAGAAGCTTTGTAATATTATGATTCAGCTATTTCGAAAAATCCAGAAAATGCAAACTATTATAATAACAAAGGTATATATTAAAATATACATTATTCTAGCAATTGCATTAGAATTGATGAATAGATTTAGAGAAGCTTTGGAAAACTATGATTCAGCGATTCAGAAAAACCAAGAAAATGCAGATTATTACAATTGCAAAGGTATAAATTATTAGAAGTGTTCTTAGCAAGTGCATTACGATCAATGAATAGATTTTAAGAAGCTTTAGAAAACTATGATTTAGCGATTCAGAAAAACCCAGAAAAAGCAGATTATTACAATGGCAAAGGTATAAATTATAAGATATATTTTCTTAGCAATTACTTTAGACAAATTACATAGATTTGAAGTAGCTTTGGGATATTATGATTTAGCTATTGAAAAAAACCCAGAAAAAGCAGACTATTACAATAATAAAGGTATGTATTATGAGATTTATTTTCTTAGCAAATACTTTATTCCATATAAATAGATTTCAAGAGGCTTTATAATATTATGATTTAGCTATACAGAAAAATCCTGAAAATTCAGACTATTATAATGGCAAAGGTATAAAATACATTTGATAGCTTTCTAGCTGTTACTCTAATTCGAATGAATAGAACGGAAGAAGCATTGGATTATTATGATATAGCTATTTAGAAAAACCCTGAAGATGCAGAACATTATGAGGGCAAAGGTATAAAATACAGTTGATATTTGTTTAGCTACAATTCTATTTTTAATGAATAGAAATGAAGAGGCATAAAAATATTTTGATTTAGCAATATAGAAAAACCCTGAAAACTCAGAATATTATTTTTACAAAGGTATAAAATAACGTTGATATTTTTCTAGCTGCTACTCTACTTCGAATGAATAGAACTGAAGAAGCATTGGAATATCAGGATTTAGCTATTTAGAAAAACCCTGAAAATTCAGACCCTTCTAAAAACAAGGGTATTATAAACATTCAAACTTGTAGCTTTAGCTTTACAAAAAATGAATAGATTTGAAGAAGCATTATAAGCCATAGATTAAGCTCTTTACAAAAACCCAGAAAATTTAAGTTATTCTTATTCGAAGGTATAAATTCATATTTTTATTTTTAGCAACTATTTTAAATCATTTAGGAAGAGTTGCACAAACATTGAACTGATTAATTTTCATTATCATTAAATTATTTAACTCAATCAATCGTACTAAGTACAATTAATCTTCACTTCATTTTAAAAAAACCCTTAATTATTTTTGTAATTTTTATAGAATATATCTTTCAGAGTTTGAGATACTTGAATTGTTAAATTTAAGATTTAAAGTAAATTGAATTATCTGACTTGAATTTGGGTATAAAATTGGAAATTAATAAACATTTTTAGGATGAAAAAAATAAATATAAGTTGGAAGTCTTATTATCTACAATAAATAATATTTTTTCAAAAAGAAATTCTATTTTTGAAATAAAGATCAAAAGTAGTTTAAATAAAATTGAAAAACAAAACACAGTAATATTAAAGTATACCTACATTAATTGATCTATTCATTATTGCATATAGAAATTTTATTTAAAGGCATATATTTTCATGACTTAGGTGAGATATTTCCCCTTCTAATAATATTTCTACTTATTCAGAATACTGATCTCTCCAAATACTTTTCTCTTTTATTACCTCAGGTGGCATCGGGGGATTGGCACCCTATATGTACCCAGCTATTTTGAAATAGGAAGTGTAAGATTTTATAATTGGCTGTGTGTTAAATGATGCCAACCAATTATGCCTATACT
>JPFL01000211.1:0-43032 GCA_000733385.1 Paramecium biaurelia | reverse complement strand
CAGATTATGCTTTGATTTCAGAAATATATTTAGCTTCAGTAGGATTTTAAGATGCAAATAATTTAGCTCGTAAAATTGTAGCTTCACTAAGATTATCATCAGAATAACTATCTTCATAAGATCATTATGATTTTGGTATGAGAGCATTGAAAGCCATTTTGACAGCTGCTGGTAATTTAAAAAGAGTTATGAATGATATTGAAGATATCATTTGTTTAAGAGCTCTTATGGATGTCAATATTCCAAAATTCACAATAAATGATGTACCCTTATTCAATTCAATTACTTCAGATTTGTTTCCAGGAATTAAATTACCTGAATAAGATTATGGAGCATTGGAAACAGCACTGAAAAATATGGCTTAAGAGATAAATATTCAAGCAGAAAAAGGATTTATTGAAAAGTGCATTCAATTATTTGACACCATAAATGTTAGACATGGTTTAATGATTGTAGGATAAGCCTTTGCAGGAAAATCTAAAGTTTTGGAATGTTTGGGGAAAGCAATGTCATCTTTAAATAAGGTATAATCATTTGTGAATGTTGCTGTGATCAAACTTAATCCAAAATCAATTACATCAGATTAATTATATGGTAAGTTGGATCCAGATACAAAATCATGGACTGATGGAGTTATTGCAATTATTATGAGATAGTGTGCATAAGATTCAGAAATTGAAGAAAGAAAATGGGTTGTATTTGATGGACCTGTTGATGCAGTTTGGATTGAAAATATGAATACTGTTTTAGATGATAATAAAAAATTATGTTTGACATCAGGTGAAATCATCAAGATGACAAATTGGATGACTATGATGTTTGAAGTTGAAGATCTATCTGTTGCATCACCTGCCACTGTTAGTAGATGTGGTATGGTCTTTTTAGAAACATAATAAATTGGATGGTATGCTTTAGTGAAATCATATATATAAACAATTCCAGAGAAATTTATTGAACATCATTATTTGGATGATCTATTAAGAATTTTGATTGATTGTTGTTAAGAATGGTTAAGAAGGAATGGTAAGTTTCCAATATATAAAAGTGAAATGACTTTAGTGAAAAATATGTTACTCATATTGTAAACGTATGTACAAGAATGGACAGATATGGATGAGAAGGCATAATAAAAATAAATTAATCATAATGAAATTAAAGAGATCATTTCAAAAGCTATATTATTCTCTTGTGTTTGGAGTTTTGGAGCTGCAATTGATGAAGTATGTAGAAAACAATTCAATTAATTTTTAATTAAATTAGTTTCATCAGAAGATGTTCAAGAATCATATAAATTGCAATTGCAATATAAATTTTAACCTATCACTATCAATGCTAAATTACCAGATAAAGCTAATTTATTTGATATGGTTTACGATAGAAATAAAAATAATTTTATTAGTTGGACTCAAACTTAACCACCTTTTATCATTCCAAAAGGATGTGATTATCATGATTTACTTATTCCTACTAGTGATTCAATTAGAAATAATTACTTCTTGCATTTATGTGTGAAAAATAAATTACATCTTTTGGTTTCTGGACCTACTGGTACTGGTAAAACATCTAATATTGTTAGTGAAATCAATAAAAATTATTTTAATACAGAATATACAAATTTGATTACAGCATTTTCAGGTTAAACATTAGTAAATCAAGTTCAAAAAACAATAGAGGCTAAAGTGAATTCAAGAAGAAGAAAGGGATACTTTGGACCTGAAGAGGGTAAGAAGTTTATTGTAATATTTATTGATGATTTGAATATGCCAGCTAAAGAAAAATATGGTGCATAACCTCCAATAGAATTATTAAGACAATGGATGGATACAGGAGGATGGTATGATTTAGAAACTAAGGAGCCTAAATATCTTTAAGGAATTACATTTATTGCAAGTATGTTACCACCTACAGGGGGAAGAAATGTAGTCAGTATGAGATATTTAAGACATTATGTTTTATTATATGTAGAACCTTTCGAAGGTGATTCATTATAAAGGATATTTTAGAATGTGTTGGAATGGTATTATGCCAGACAATCAAATCCATTCATGAAAACTATTACAAATCTAAGAGATCAAACAGTGAATGCAACTTTAGATATTTATTAATTAATCTAAACTTGTAAAGAACTTTTACCTACTCCAGCTAAATCTCATTATATTTATAATCTTAGAGATATTAGTAAAGTTTTCTAAGGAATTTCAAAAGGAATAATTAAATCATTCAGAGATGAAAACGATTTCATAAAATTATGGGCACATGAATGTCAACGTGTGTTTTAAGATAGATTAATTAATGAAGATGATTAAGGGACATTTGACAAGATTCTAAAGGAAACCATTTTGAAACATTTCAAACGAGATTGGAAACAATTAGTTTAAATAGAACCACTATTATGGGCTTCATTTGTTCCAACTCTCTATCCTGATGATGATAGAACAAAAAGACCAATGACTGATATCTATTGCGAATTAACAGATCGAGAGACACTTAAAAAGGTATGTTAAGAATAATTAAATGAATACAATTCACAATATACAAGTAATAGAATGGAATTAGTATTATTTATGAATGCCATTTAACATGTGCTTAAAATAGTACGTGTTGTTAATACTACATTTGGACATGCATTATTGGTTGGAGTTGGAGGATCTGGAAGAAAAAGTTTGGCTTAATTGGCTTCCTTTATAGCATTCCAAAATGAAACATTATAAGTAGATTCAAGAAATTGGATAGAAGAATTGTAAAAGGTTATGAAAATGGGAGGAATTGATTAAAAGGAGTTTGTGTTTATGTATTCAGATACTTAGATCATTAAGGAAGCAATGGTTGAAGATATTTGTAATATCTTAAATAATGGTGAAGTGCCTAATTTATTCCCTCCTGAAGAGAAAAGTAAAATCATTGAAGAAATGAGTAGTTATACTTCTGGTACACCAAATGAAAAGTATAGTTACTTTGTAAGGTAATGCAAGAAAAATTTACATCTTGTGATTTGCATGTCACCTGTTGGAGAGGCATTTAGAAGAAGATTGCGTACTTTTCCTGCTTTAGTTAATTGTACAACAATTGATTGGTTTTTACCATGGCCAGAAGAGGCTCTTAGATCAACTGCTGATGCTGTATTTACAAGAGATATGAATATTACTGATACTAAATTAAGATAAGGCTTAGTAGATATAGCAGTTGATATGTAGATTAGAGTGTCTGATCTAACTAAAAGATATTATAATGAATTAAGAAGATATTATTATGTCACTCCAACATCTTATTTGGAATTACTAAATACATTTAAGAGACTAAAATCAGATAGAGATCAAAATATGATTAAAATGATATCTCGTTATGAGGCAGGTGTGGATAAGATTATCATTACCGAGGGTGAAGTAAGCAAAATGTAAAAGGAATTAGAAGATTTGTAACCAAAATTAGAGTAGGCTACTAAAGACAATAGTATAATGTTAATTAATTTGTAAAAGAAATAGAAAGAAGCAGATGCAAGAAAGTAGATTTGTCAACAAGAAGAGAAAGATTGTAATGTACAAAGAGATGCAGCAAATGCATTAAGAAATGATTGTTAAAATGATCTTGATAAAGTGTTACCTATTTTGGCTCAAGCTGCAGAGGCATTGGAAAAGATTGATAAAAACGATATGGTTCAATTGAAATCATTTCCTAAACCTCCTCCTTCTGCTGCCATTGTCATGGAAGGATTATGTTACATTTTCTAAGAAGATTAACATGTACCATGGAAACCAAAGGAACCTGGATCTATAGAAAAGGTATAAGATTTTTGGGAATATTCCAAAAAGAATCTTTTAAATGATAAGTTGATCAAAAGAATTAAGGACTTTAGAGACGATTCTATCAGATCAATTCCTCAAGCAAAAATCAATAAATTGAAAGCATTTTCACAAAACCCATTATTTTAGAAAGATAAAGTATTTAATGCATCTGTAGCTGCAGGTAATTTAAGTTTATGGGTTCGTGCAGTTGTAGAAACTTATGATGCTTTATTAGTGGTTGATCCTAAGAGATAACAATTACTAGAAGCAGAATCCAAATTAAAGGAAGCAGAAGATACTCTAAGAGTTAAGTAAGAAGCATTACAAGAAGTGCTAGATATGTTGGCTAAATTAGAAGCAGAATATAATAAAGCTAAATAGGAAAAAGAAGATTTAGAAGCCAAAGTTAATAAATGCAAAATTTAATTGAGTAGAGCTGAAAAATTAATTACAGAACTAGGAGGAGAGAAAGAGAGTTGGAAGAAGAAAGCTTCTGATTTTAGAGTTGATTCTAAAACAATCGTTGGTGATTGTATATTATCATCAGGTATAGTTGCATATTTGGGAGCATTTCCTATTGCTTATAGAGATGACACTATAAAAGCATGGTAAGGTTTGTTAGTTAAATTACATTTGGAATATGATCCAGATTATTCATTACAAAAGATTTTATGTGATCCAATCACAATGGGATAATGGACAAATGTATAAAAATTACCAAATGATTCATTTTCAATTGATAATGCAATTATTTTAAAAAATTCTACAAGATGGCCTTTAATGATTGATCCTTAAACATAAGCCAATACATGGGTTAAACATATGGAAATGAGACATGGAGAGAATTAATCTTTGGTGATAATAAGACCAACATAATCTTAGAATGTATTATCTAAGACATTAGAAAGTGCTTTGTAATTTGGTTAAAGTGTGTTGTTGGAAAATGTTGGAGAGACCATAGATACTATTTTTGAATCAATTTTACAATAAAAAATTATCAAATAAGGTTCAGCTTATAAATTAAAATTTGGAGATAAGATGGTTGATTATTCAAAAGATTTCAAATTCTATATGACAACCAAATTGGCTAGACCTCATTATCCACCTGAAATTTGTGTCAAAGTGACAATGTTAAACTTCTAAGTTACATAGGAGGGATTAGAAGATCAGATGTTAAATATTGTTGTAAAGATAGAAGAACCTGCTAAAGATGAATAAAGATAAAGGAATATTAAGGAATTCTTTGAAAATAAGAATAAATAAAAAATGACTGAAGATAATATCCTATAATTATTATAAGACTCCAAAGGTAATTTGTTGGATGATGAAGTTTTAATTGATACTCTCTAAAGATCTAAAGCAGAATCTATAACTATTTAAGATAAATTGAAGAAACAAGAATAGGATAGAGAATAATTCAATCAGATTCGTAATTTCTACAGAGAAGTTGCAAAGAGAGTTGCTAATTTATATTTTGTTGTATTAGATCTTTCATTAATCGAACCAACTTATTAATGGTCTTTAGAATTCTATATAATATTATTTGAAAGAGCAATTAGAGAATCTATTTAAGGAAAAGAGAATAGAAGTAAAAATATAATAGATAAATTTTAAATATCCTTATACGAGAGTATTTGTAGATCTTTGTTAGAAAAAGATAAATTGATATTTTCATTCTTGATGACAATGAAAGTAATGTAAAGTGATGGCAAGATTACTCCTTAAGAGATTCGTTTTACTATGGTAGGTGGTACTTACACAGATCCTACATATCATTAACCTTAAGCAGAATGGATTTCTAAGAAGATGTGGTGTTTAATTACTGAGGCAGCTGATGTATTAACATGCTTTAAAGGATTGCCTGAATCAGTTACAAAACATCTTGATGAATGGTAAGAAATATATGATAGTTCTGAACCACAAACTTAAAAATTACCCGAACCCTGGGCTTCATCTTTATCAGCCTTTTAAACATTAATAATTTTAAGAATAATTAGGCCAGATAAATTTGCTAATGCAACACAGAATCTTATTATTACAGAAATGGGTAAATAATTTATGGATCCCCCTCCATTCAATCTTGAATATGCCTATAAAGATGCAGATGCATTCACACCTTTGATATTTATTTTATCACCTGGTGCAGATCCTCGTTTAGAAATATAAGCCTTGGCAGATAAATTTGGATTTAGATAAAACTTTATTCCACTTTCATTGGGTTAAGGATAAGGAGAAATTGCAACGAATGCTATAAAAGGAGCTGTAAAAGATGGCAAATGGGTATTATTATAAAATTGCCATCTTGCTCCATCATTCATGCCAGAATTGGAGAGAATTCATGAATAAGAAATATGTGCAAAACCAGATGTAAATACAGATTTCAGAATATGGTTAACCTCAATGCCATCTAATGTATTTCCTGTGACTCTTTTAATGAAAGGAATTAAGATGACTTATGAACCACCAAGAGGATTAAAAAATAATATGCTTAGAAACTTTTCCTCAATTGATAATAAAAGTTTTGAGTTATGTAAAAAACCAGTTGAATGGAAAAAACTATTTTTTGGATTAAACTTCTTCCATGCTGTATGTTTAGAGCGTCGTAAGTATGGACCTCTTGGATGGAATATCCCTTATGAATTTACATCAGCAGATCTAGCCATATCTGTATCTTAATTAAGGAATTTCCTTGATACATTTGAAGACATTCCATGGGAAGCTCTTAATTATATGGTTGCTGAAGCTAATTACGGGGGTAGAGTTACAGATCCAAAAGATAGAAGATTAATTGCCATTCTACTCAAATAATTTTATACAACTGATGTATTATAGATTGATAAACATAAATTGAGTCCAAGTGGAACCTATTACATTCCTCCAAATGGAGTTTTAGAAGATTATAAAGAGTATATAAGAAATTTACCTTTAAATGATTAAACTGAAGTATTTGGATTACATGATAATGCAGAAATTTCATCAGCAATAATTGAAACTAATTTCATTACATCAACTATATTATCATTGCTGCCAAGATCAACTGGTGGTGCTGGAGCATCTGCTGAGGATCTTATTAAAGAAAAATGTAAATAAATCTTATCTAAATTACCTAAAAAATTCAATGTTGAAGAAGCTGCTAGAAAACATCCAGTTTAATACAATCAAAGTATGAACACAGTTTTACAATAAGAATTGATTAGATTCAATAAATTATTATAAGCTGTTACTTAATCTTTGATTGATTTAGGCAAGGCAATTGATGGTTTAGTTGTGATGAGTGCAGATTTAGAATAAGTCTTTAATAAAGTGTTTGATAATCAAGTTCCTGATATTTGGCATAAAGTGGCTTATCCATCACTTAAACCATTAGGATCCTGGATTAATGATTTTATTGAAAGGTTGCATTTTATGCAATTATGGATAGACAATGGTGCACCACCTACCTTCTGGGTATCTGGTTTCTTTTTCACTTAGTCCTTCTTAACTGGAACATTATAAAACTTTGCTAGAAAGGTATATATAGATTTCATAATTAGTACTAAATTCCAATTGATACATTGTCCTTTGAATTTATAGTGATTCCCCCTTCATCACAAGAATATGATCTTACTAAACCACCTGATGATGGATGCTATGTCTATGGTTTATTCCTTGATGGAGCTAGGTGGGATGAAGAGAACAGATGTCTTAATGAAAGTTTACCTAAAATTCTATAATATTCAGTACCATATCTCTGGCTATTACCAAGTGAGGAAAAGAAAGATTGGGATGCTGATACATCTGTAAGATGAATATCTTATTTTAATTAGGTTTATGAATGTCCAGTATACAAGACATCCAGAAGAGCAGGAACACTATCTACCACTGGTCACTCTACCAACTTTGTTATTTCAATATATTTACCTATTTCACCTGATCATCACCCATACCATTGGGTTAAAAGAGGAGTGGCAGTTCTATGCTAGACAGATGATTGAATTAATATTTTGAATAATATAAATTAAAACTTAATTATTTATGGAAGAATAAACTTAAGAACGTTTATCTAAATTGTAAGAAATCCTAGCTCTTGATGATGTCCATAAAATTACTAAGAAGTTAATAAAATTAGAAATTTCTTGTTCTGAGTTACTCTAATAATTGGTTGATACCAATCATATTCAAGGAATTCAAATCTTATAATCATACTCAAATAACTTTACAGAATTCAAAGGAAAATCCCTTGTCGCCTTAATTTTGTATCTCTCCACTTAAGAATCAAATATCGAAGCAATCTTATAAGCTGACAAATAATTATAATCCACTCAATATGTAGGCTGCTTTGTAAAGAAATACGAAAAAGCTATCTATGATGATTGTCCTTTCAGTCAATAAATAGTCAATCATATTGTCTAAAACAAAGCAAATGTTCCTAATTTCAATCTCATCTTTAATAAATTATTTCAATTATGTAAATAGAAACAATTGAATAACATTGAAGAATTTGAAAGGCTGATGAATATATAAAAAGATGTAGTCCTAATAATAGATAAACCCATTATAAAGATTTTTCCATTGACTCCTAGAATTAAATCTGATTATTTACCTAAACATTTGTAAATTAAAAAAACATCAAATGGAATTTCTAAATAAGAAGAATTAAGATCAATGTAAAAGAAAAAAATCATGACTAAGAAGAAATTAATGAGAGAACTTTATAAAGAATAAAATTAATTACATAAAATTAAAAAAGACAAACTTCTTCATCAACTTGACAAACAAAAAGATGGATATAAAAAGTAATAATAATTATAATAGCTTTAGAGGATTAAGATTATTGGAAGAGTAATAAATGGAATTAAAAAAACTCAAAACAATGTAATTAAATATAAAAAGACATAAAAAGAAATCTTCTAGAAAAGGGGGAAATAAACAATGAAATATTTGTTAATATTATTAATTATGAAAAAATTTCTTTCAGCAATAAAGAATGTGACAGACCCTGAAAAAATGGCAAAGTATGGAGCCTAGAAACTAGAAAACTTTGCTGATTATTTAGATCCTAATAACGAGAAATCCTCTCAACAAATTCCTTTTATGGTAATAGCCATAAATAAAATTTATTCTAGATCACCAGACAAATGAAATATGACCTTATGGATTTAGGATATAATTATGATGATATTAAAAAAATGACTCCAACTTATGCTAGCAATCTATTATAAAATCAGATTTAAAAAAAATAGAAGTGATTTATTATATTCTCACATAAAAAAATTACGATTTTTTTACTTTAATAATCTAGGCTCAAAAGAAACTTTTTTTTAAGAACTAGCCTAAGTTACTTTTTGAACTGATTTATGAGATTTTGATTTATTAGTTTTAAGAATGCTTCTTATTGTTTATGTATCTGACCCTGCCTAATTTTTATTTAACATAACAGAACAGTCATCTAATTATTCATGATGGATTGAATTTTAAGTTACGCTTCTATTCATTTTCAAACCTTTTCCTGTTTACTATTTTTCCAAAATTGAGTCTTTTAATTCTTGTTCAGTCGTAACTTATTATTCTTATGTTTTCTATTATTATTACTCTTATAAAGGAATTTATGGAATTGCTTTAGTCTCTAATAATTTTTTTTTTGGAATCTCTTGAAAATTTAGTATTATTTCTAAATAATTCATTTCATAAGTTTCTTCAATCATGTCAGAATGGTTATAAGGTTTTACTAAAGGAAATTGCTTGTCTGGTTGAAATTTCATAAGTTTATTAATTATTGGATATTTAAGGTTGTCATCGCATCTAGATTATCTTTTTATGCAAACAGTCCCCATTTTATGAAATTATAAAATAATCAAATAAGAATATAATTCTTATCATTATATTTTGTAAAAATTTTTTTAGTGATAAATAAAGAAGAACTTTATCAAATTTATAAAGAAATAGCTTTGAATTAATTTTCTAAACCTTATTTTGAATGCAATCACAAACCTTAATAACATTTCTACTAAAATTATAACTTAGCCAATATTTTAATTTAAATATTCAAAGTCTCCTTTTATTTGATTTACTAGGATGTTCAACATTTTAAATCACATCAATATCAAATAAAAACCCCTTTTTGATTAAAATTTTGAATCATTAATTAACTCTCAAATCAATTATTTTTTAACTAACATGTAGTAGATCATTTTAGTTCTAGAAAATAGTCTAATTCTTGTATCTAATTTTATCTTAACTACATTTATTCATTTTAACATCCTTTATGAGGTGGACAAAAATAGAACCAAAAAAAACAATAAAAAATTTAATTGAATTTTCCTTATGTAAAAATAGTTTTACTCCTTGTCTTTATTATTATATTTATTTGTTAATTTAATTTTAGATATAAATTATAACTTAACTAAATTCATCCTAAATTTGAAATTATGTTACTTGATACAAATCATTATTATTTTCATCTAAAATAACTTGTGTTTTAATTTTAAATCAATTCATTTGTATTACTCTATATCTATACCAAAATTAATTAAAAATTTTATAAAACTTTATTCATGAGTGATCAAGATGATAATGATAACGATAAGGAACAAGAAAAAGAAACAACATCAAATCCCCCTAAGTTTGAAGACTATCCTGATGTATGAAAAGTGTGATTATTTAGATTGATAAAACTCAAATTCCTAACTTTGAAAAGAATGCAGGAACAGAATGCTTTACAAAAGGGGATTACTTTGAAGCTACACGCCATTATGCTAAAGTACAATTTGAATCTACTTTAAGGCTGTAGTGGCATATTAATTTTTGATTAAGGATGGAGTAGTGAATGATCCAGAAGAAATGAAAAAATTAACTTAAGAAATATATGTAAGTAAATTATTGGTGCATTTCTTAGCTTCCTTGCAATCTCAATTTATCATTGTGTTATATAAAATAAAAGGAATATCAAATGGGAAAAGATTTTGCAAATAAAGCATTAGATGTTGAAGTTAATAATATCAAAGGTTTATATAGAAGAGGAATTTGTTTAATGTATTTATAAGAAGTATGGAATAATATAAAAATACTTAGTTTAAAGCAGCTGGAGAGGATTTTAAAAGAATATTGTAAATTGAACCAAATAATTATGATGCAAAATAGGCTTGGGAATAATTATTAAAAAAGAAAGAGTTGTTGAAATAGAAGTAAAAAGCAATAAGCGAAAAAATGTTAAATAGTTTGAACTATGAGGATAAAATTGATACTCATAAAAAAAATGGAAAAAGAAATTGGTTTAGAGAAAAATATGATTGGTTAAAATAAATATTGTGTGTTAGAAAAAAGGCAAAAAAAAATTGATACCTTTTTTCATTTTTAATAATCTTCATTAATTCATAATTTTCAAATGTTGTCATTCTTATTTTGATTAAAATAAATATTTATAAAATAGATGTTTTAGAAATTTGTAGGTTGGTTTAGAGAGTTATTTTTTGGAAAAGAATTAGAGATTGCTTTAGTAGGATTATAAAATGCAGGTAAAACAACTTTAGTTAATACAATGGCTACAGGAAAGTTTGAGGAAGACACAATTCCAACAATAGGATTCAATTTTAGATCTGTTAAGAAAGGAAAAGTATAAATGAAGATGTGGGATGTTGGAGGATAAGCAAGGTTTCGAGAATAATGGGAAAAATATTGCAGATCAGCAGATGTAATAATTTTTGTTGTGGATGCACAAGATTAAGGAAACTTAGATATAGCTAGGTAGTAACTTAATTAGCTAATCTCTTGGCCTAGTTTAGAAGGGATCCCTCTATTAGTATTAGGAAATAAATATGATCTATAAGGATGGTAACATCTATCTATATATTTCTAGTATTACAGAATAAGAACTTATTACATAAATGAACTTAAATTCAATAAAAGATAGATTGGTTGCATGCTTTAGTATTTCAGCCAAAAAAAATACAAATATCGATGAAATGTTGAAATGGCTATCCAAAATCTAAAGAAAAAATAAATGATAATAATATTTGTTAATCTAAATTCATTATTCGATAAAAATTGTTGTATGATCTAATAACTTTGAAAACACTAATGTTAAAGACATGTAAATAAATAAAATCTTCTTATATTTTATTATATTTACATGATAAATATAGTGCTATTAATATTATTCTCTTTAGTATGTGCTAAAAGAACTACAGGACCATCGCATAAAAAACTTTTTGAACAGATTTCTGATACAAATTATGTACAGCATGTTGATTCCACATTATTACTTTAATACAATAGGTAATGAATAATAATATAATTTAAGCTATCCTGGTGTTTATAGTATGGAATTAGGTGGAGTTATAGATGGAGAGTATAGGATAATCAAATAGAATGTTACTCTTGATCCATTCACTTTACCAGGATGCAATCAATATTAAAGAAGATTAATACATAAACATTTAGCTGATCAATAGATTGAATCCGATGAATAAGCCTTTACTGATATGTATATTGATGGTGATGTTGTTTTTGTGACAAGAAATGATAATGCACTTTTGTAATTTGAAATCTAACTTGACGAAAAGAATAGAAAAATTATAGGTTTAGAGTTTAAAGAAAAGTATGAAAATGGAGGGTTTAGTTAACAGCATTAACTTATTTGTTATAATAAAGTTTGCATAATCTTAGGAGAAGAAGGTTAAACCTTTATTTATAAAGACAATAATATTACCTAAATCAATTTAACTTCCATTATTGATGAATTTCGAGAGTTTCCAAAAGATGTTTACTTTGATGAAAAATCTAAACTAATTTATATTTGTTATGAAAATTAATTCGTAGATGTGTTACAATTCACCAATGATAGGACTATAGAAAAAGTTCAAACTATAATAGCTGGAGAGAAAATAATCTAAATTAGAACTAATCCTGAAAGCACCATTCTTTACCTACTTGATTAACAAGTAGGATTGCTTTCTTATTAAATTATTTCTGTCTTAGAATATAAATAAACTTCCTTTTAAATAACATTATAAAATAGTATGGCCTTTGATTTTTATTAAAGCACCTTCTTTATTGTAGCTGAAACCTAGGATGGCATTCCTTATGCTTTAGAGGTTTTATCATAAGAGGATACTTATTATTTGAATAGAATTTATTCAAAAGACATGGATATTTATGATGTTTGGGTGGGAGAACACTTTGCAATTCTCATAGGAGCTGAAATACACAGAGTTATCTATCATTCTGTTTATAATAAATTTGTTGAATAAAGTGAGATTCATTTATACTTCTAAGATATAAATTTAGTTAATGTGGAAGAGTATAGAAAGTGGGATAATACTTCATATAATGAAGGAGCAATTGAATAAGAACCATTTTAAAAAATTCCTTTAGTTTATAAATAATCATTTATGGTAGGAATTTCTAACAATTAACTATCAATATTCTCCATTAAATCATTAATGCCTTGGGTTTAATGTAAACCAACAGACACAAATAATACACAATATAGTTTAAAAATGAATTCAACATCTTGTTTATCTAAATAAAGAGAAAATGATCATACAGCATTTAAATAGTGTGTTATTTTACATAATTTCACCATTACAGGATAGGAGATCTATTTTTATGAAGAGGATTAATCAACATTATTAATAATTGGAGGCATTTTATCGTATAAATATATAATTATTATAGAGTAGTCGTGTTGTGGATTATAATTGCTTTAATTATAATAATATATAGATATTGTAAGATTACTTAATACGAGAAAGCTCCTCACATTTAACTTGATGAATAAGAACTTTAGAATGTTCAAGTAGGAAATCCAGAAAGTTGATAATTTTAATATTTAAAAAAAATTAATGTGTAATCTATGCATAAGAATGTACAATTGTCTAAATATTCTAGATTATTGTTTTATTTTTAATATAAAAACCTTACAGTAACTCAGTTATTATAGACTAATTCTAAATTGTAATAAACAAATAATTCTATTGATCAATAAGTAAATACCTTTTTTTATTAATTCTAAATACTTCATTCTTTGAGTTCCTGACCTTTAATTGAAAGATTTAAATTATGTTTGTTTAATCAAGGTGATCAAATAACAATGAAGAATCAATCTATCTTCAATAAATTGCAAGTAGAGTCAAGCTTAATTAAAAGTATTACAATTAGTATTTTTAGCAGATCAATTATAGAAATATAAAGGTGAAAGTTAAATTGGAATTCAAAAACTAGAGTATTATAAAATATTTATAAAATTCAAGATATTATACAAATAAAGTAATAGAAATTATGTAATTCTATGTACAATTTAGCAAATGTTAGTTGATAAATCTGTCTGTTTCTATTTTAAGCAAAGAGATCCAAATGTATATCATCTTCTGAATAAGAGTTTTCAATATTTACACAGAATTACCAAATAAAATATATTATCTAGAAGACTTAGTTACTGATATGTATACTTCAGATAGTAATTTAAAGTTAAAATTTGTTATAAATATTGAAAATATTAAATTATTGTGGAAGAAACAAGACTTTTCAGAATTAATTTAATATATATTAAAATGAATTAAAAACATTAATTTATTTATTTTCAGAATATTTTTTTACCTTAAAATTATTTAGAGTATGAATATGTCATTGTGAAGGCAACTATTTATAATTATATATTACTTTATAAATCGTAAACCTAAGTAATTTCAGATGATTAATTTTATGATTATAAAAAATCAAACCTTAATCGATAAGGTCATCGATGTATTGCGTTACGATTAAGAAGATAGGAGACCTTTACAAAGTAATATAATTTATAATAATAGCATTCTTACAAAAACTTGATTTGTTTAGTTAACATGTAGGACTGTTGATGCCAAATTTAAAACTTGTCTATTTTGATTTAGTCGGTCAGAGTGTAGATTGTGAAAAGCGAGTTTATTTATTTCTAAAAGGAAAAGTGAGTGTTGATGGTATTCTAATTTTAGAAAGCTGTTAAATCCTAAAACCTACTATAATGCGTATTGTTTATCTTTATTAAGTAACTTTTAGCAGATCTCTTTATAATCAGATAGTTTAAATGAATAGATAAAAGGAAATTGAAGCTAAATTAACCTTTTTAATCTAATTCTCATTTTTTTCTGGTATTTATTTGAGTTCTATCTATGCCATTCTTGATCAAATTCCTCTCAAAACATATCATTATAAAACAAATCTCAGTCATGTTTTACCTGGAATTATTTGCATTATAAAATCAGGGTATCTACTCCTTATCAAACTAGATCAGTTGTACTCCAGTCTAATTAGGGATCATTTCATAAATAATTGTATCAATTTTAATCATTGTAGTTTAATAATAACAGAAAAAGATCTATTTGGAGAGTCACATTTTGTGGATGAAGATAGTAAAATTAATTTGAAAAAGTCTTTCATAAATTAAAAATACTATGAAGCCATTTGCAATTCTTAAGTTGTAGAGTTGTATTTATTAAATGTATCTGAATTAATTCATACAATAAATTCATAATAATTGAGAGTAAATTATAAATTCATATTTAGCTGTTCCTATAAAAAATATTTCGATAGAGGATAATTTAATTAAGATAAAATGTAGAATAAAATTAAACTTTCTCGAAACTTTTGTAGTAATAATAATAATAATAATAATAATAATCTTAATAAAGATTAAGAACAAAAACATAAACTTCAGATTCATAATATGAACATTTAAAATAAAAAGAAATAGCAGCCATTGATAAAGTAAAAGAAGTTGTAAAAAATATGAATTTTTCATATTCAAGAACCAGAAATTATTTTGCTTCAAAATTAGGAGCTGGAAATATTCTATTTCATAAAGCCTTCATGTATTAATATACTCCTCATTACAATAAAAAATAAAGATAATCATCATTGTCAACAGCAGTTAAGTAAAAATTAAGTTAAAGAACTGAAAGATGCAAAACAATGTCTAATATAGAGATGAGGACAACTTTATTATAAAATTCCTTTTGCAAATACTAATTTGAATAAAAAGAAAAATAATCAAAACAAAATATATTTGATTGATAATAGTTGCTTAATGTTTATGTCGAAATAATTAAAAATCTAATTATAATTTTCATTTGGCTTTTTGTAGAAATTCATCTACAGTTTCTATACCAGAATAAGATTATATGAATGAATTTTATTCTTCTTATTACTTCTTGTTTTTTATTTTTGGTAGCAGTGGCTTATTACTAAATTGCATTTAATTTTCAGAGGATTCTGAAATAGATTTTCTTTTTATCTTCGATTTTTAATGTCTTTTTTTCAACTGTTTAATTCTAGCTCTTTAAGATTTGATTTCTTTTAAATTTCTTCTTTTTTAATTTTTATTGAAACTATTGGTTATTTATTTATATCAGTTTTCATATTCACACTTTAATTAGTTTAATTAGTTTTTAATTTATTATCATTTTTTACTACTACTTAATCGATTTATCTGTTTTAGGCATAATGTCTTTAATATCTTAAGGATAAATCTGTTGATATTTATTAAGGATAATTAGGAATGAAGTGATTATTTTTATTAGAATATTTCACCAATAAATCTTATTATATTTACCATACTTCAACTTTATGATATGATTACTATTTAAGATGATTTTGTGGGTCTTAATTTAAATTTCTAGAAGAAGACGTTTCTTAAGGGTTATATGTATTACTGTTCTAACTATTTCTAGAATTTGAACCAGTTTATTTGAAAATTGCTAATGAATTTTGAGTATAATCTTTCACAAATCTTGTGAATAAGAATCATCTATGATATTAGACATCCTATTTGAGCATCATTTGATATATTTCGATTGGGTTCATGATTAAATGGTAATAATTAAAATAATTATAATTGATCAGATTTTCCAGTTATTTTACTTTCCCCATTTTTTAATGATTGTTATGATGTATTCAACCTAAGGATTCTCCCCAAGAGTTGTTAATAGATTCATAACCTCAAGTAATTAATCTAAAGTTGCTTTGGATGCAATAACCATTTAAAATACTCCAACAACAGATCCTTTAAGAGCATCCTCATATTCATGATCTGAATCCAATCTTGCCAAAATGTCAAATGCTCTTGCAGCATAATAAAAGTGACCCATTTTATAACAATCATTAGCTATAAGTTGCAATATTTAGAAAGACTCTGAAGATGGATCCATATTCAAATACAATTCCCAAGCTTCTCTATTTGATTATTAATTAAATATACTTTGGTTTTCCATTCATAATGAAAGTTCTTGTCATCCATTTTAAATAACAATCATCAGACTATTTATTTAATAATCAATACTCTATATTTTTCTGCTTATATTGCAACAAGTGATTCTTCAGCTTCCTTATAATCTCCAACTCCTGCACATGAAATTCCATAATTCCAATTAAAATCATCATCACTTGAAAAATAATTCTTTATTGATTTTAAATAGACTAAGACATCCTCAAATTATTTGCATAAAAAGAAACATGAAGCCATACACTGTCTTCCTGGAATTGTATCACATTCACTAGCAGATGATCCTACCAATTAAAATAATTATTGTGCAGTTTTTAATGCTTCTTTTGATTCTGAATTTAATTACCCTTTCATTGCATATACAATCGCTTTTAATATATATTCTTTAGGTGAAGTAGGCTAAAGATCTTTAACTAAATTGAAAGCTTCTTAAACATCATCATTTTTTAAATAGTAAATTATTAGATTTAATTTGGCTTCAGGGAATATCTCAACTAAAGGAGGCAATGTTTATAGAGCATTTTCTCCTCCTCTCATCACTACTAAATTATGTCTTAATAAATCATTATCAGCAAATACGTTTCCTCCTTCATAAGCTGATTATAAAGGTTTCATAATCTCTTCTGCTGCCTTACCACTATATAATGAAAATTAATTGCATGCTTTCAAATTAACAGCTGTCACACTTGTTGGATACTGATTTAAATATGACTATAAGATTTCAATTGAAACATCAAAATATTCCATTTTATAATAACATAAAGCAACATAGACATTAATGGCTGTATATTCTCTATTCTCTAAAAGTAACTTTTTATATGCATCTGTTGCCTATAATATTAAATTGTAACATTATTTACTTCCTCATAATGTCCTCTTAAATAATGAATAGCAGCTAGGCATAATTAATCGTGAACATTTTCAGATATTTTATGATGATAAGTCATCAGATTCTTTTCATCATTTTTCTTATGTGCAATGTGAAATTATCTTTATATCTCAAATTTTATACAATCTGACAGCCAAAGGAGTTTCAGGTCCTTTTTAACATTCTCTTTTTGAATCCTCATATTAACAAAGTGCATAATAACAACAAGCTTTATATACATGGATCTCTTTATTATAATCTGGTTTGCTCATCATCTAATCGTAAACTTAAATAGCTTTTCTTTTTGATGTATTAAATAAATTATTACTTGTAATCTCCATTGTGAAAGTAAGCATATGCAAGCCATAACTTAGGTTCAGCACGTGAATCATTAAAACTTATTATTCTAAATATTTAATATACTTTTATTCATTCTCCAATAAAGCAACTGCTCCAACCCAATCTCTATTTTTTACATAATCTTCTAGTGTTGGCATTTTCTATTCAACTACTTTTACAGCTAATCCTCCACCAACTGGAGCTGAGGCTTTTGTTTGTTTGGCTTTACTCATAGATGAGCCTGGACGTATCATGATCTTCTTTAATAAATAATTTAAATATATATTTTCTATTTCTGTTACCTAATTTAGCATAATCATATATTTAATTTCTTATCACTTACATCCATTAACAGAATTCATCATATCTTACATACAATATAATTACTCCTATCTCAATAGCTTTAATTTTAAGTTTAATAAAGAATAAAATGAAAAAGTTATATTAATCCTTTGAAAGTGAAGCTTAAAACCTTTAGAAGATTTTAAATAATTATTAGGAGAAATTGCAAGGAAAGTTTCAGGGATTTTTATAGAATTCAGAGGAGAAAAAATAAAAAATAATGAAGAAACTATAAATTGCCAAAGAAAAATTATAGATTAGCATTGAAATGAATAATCCAAACAAAACCTTTAAGCTTCAAAACAAAATAGATAAATTAGAAGCAGCAATGTAGGAAATCAATCGAAAGAATTTAATTGCTAATGATTATCATCTAGTGTTTGATGGGTTAATTAATTAACTTTAAATTACTTAAAATCAAAACATTGAGACATTATCATAAGCTTAAAGAAATGATAATTATTCAATATTATGTTCCATAAAAAGATAAGCAATAAATTT
This sequence comes from Paramecium biaurelia, assembly GCA_000733385.1. NCBI lineage: Eukaryota > Ciliophora > Oligohymenophorea > Peniculida > Parameciidae > Paramecium > Paramecium biaurelia. Next base: position 23,969 of record JPFL01000211.1, on the reverse strand, counting down.
ATCAAATCAAGTTTATAAAAAGAAATATATCGATCCTATTCGACAAATTTGTAATGATTGCAATAATGTAACTGTATTATACATAGGTTTTAGCTATTAAATCAATATCTTAAATATGGTGTTGATTAATAAATTTAATAACCTGATATATTTAAAATAGATCTTGAAGAAAATTAGCAATTTATTGAAAAAAAAAAGTCAGAAGAAGAAAAGATTCTCTAAAAATATGAGAAAAAATAATAGTATCAAGATGAAAAAGCTCAATCTAAGATTGATAGATAAAATAAAATAAAGAGGAAAGAGAAAAATTAGGAGAATTAAGAAAAAATAAATAAATAATAGTACTATGAAAACAGAAAATAACAATAATAAAAGTAAGATCAATATTAGATAGAATAATATTCTGAAATTAATGTGATTAAATAATTCGATAATGTAAAAATTGAAGATAAAAACTAAGAAAATGAAAACATCAAATAATAAACAAATTTTAAAGAAACTGAGACAGCATTAGATGATTCTAAATTATGTTAGATTTGTTTTGAATTTCCTAAAGAATATGTGGCTACTCCATGTGGACATTTTGTTTATTGTAAAAATTGTAAATCCATGGCAGAAAAAGAGTGTGTAATTTGTAGAGAACCTGTAAAGTTGTTGATCAAGGTTTTTTAATGATAATTTTTTAAAATCACCAATTTCATTGTTTTATTGAACTGAAATTTTATAAATGAGGAAGTTTAGTTTTTGCCTCAATCTTAGTGTCTTTCATCTTTAGAAATCTTCTTTTATATTTCTTTTGAATGAAACCAAGTTTTTCATAAAATCTTTTTAAATGTGGACAATTATCTCCACATTTTGAATGTACTTATTTCATTTTAACCATATACTCTCTAAACTCCTCTTGAGAAATATTTTCATTACCTTACTATTATAATAAATTATACCTTATTTTCCTAAAGCATTTCTAACTTGTCTTATTAATTCTCCCAAACCCCCAGATTTATTATTTACCATTTTATTATATAATTTATCAGCTTGATCTTATTCAGGTTCCTCATCATCCAAAGTATCAAGGGATTTTTATGATTCAGCAGAAGCAGGTCTTTATTATTAATTTGGAATTTCTTCTTGAACTTCTTGCTATTAAATAAATTACTATTAAGTTTATTGAAGCTTTTATTATTTATTAGTTTTAATTTATTGCTTTAATGAAACCCAATTTTTTATTTATTCAATCTTAGTCTTATCTAAGCCTTAATCATATAAATATTATAGGACTTAATCCATTGACATTTTACCATCATTATATGTACCTTCTGTTTATGTAGCTTTCTAATCAGTGCCTATTTTAGAGATTTTAGTTGTTCTAGAACCATCTGCTGCAATAGTGGTTTCTTCAACAATTAAATTACCATTTTTATCAGCTCTAACTCTTTTGATACTTTTTTCAATTTTTCCATCAGCTCCAACCTTAGTTTCTTCAATAAATTCTTCTCCATTCTTGTTTCTCTTTTTCTTTACTATAATTTTATTACCTTATGCATCAACTGTCTCTATTTCTGTAATTACATTTCCATCTTTATCAACTGTAGTTTTTACAATTTATTTTGATCCATCAGCATTTGATGTAACAGTTTCTGTAATTTCAGCACCATCTTTACCTTTAGTCACTTTAGTTTTTACAATTTTCTTATTTCCTTATTCATCTACAATAACTTCCTCTTTAACTTCTACTCCTCCCTCTTTATATATCTTTCTTTAAACATTTAGTTTTTATCCGTTCTCATAAACAACTTCATTTTCTACTACATTTCCTTCTGCATCTTATTATACATTCTTCTCTTAATTTACTACAGATCCATCTTTGTTTTAAATTTATTTTTAGACAGTTTCTCTTCCAAAGGAGTCCTTAACAGTTTTAATTACTACTTTTTAACCTGTTTTTGCATCAATTCTTTCCTCTTCAGTAACTACATTTCCTTTTGCATCTCTATAAACCTTTTTCTTTACAATAGTTATGTTGCCATTCACATCAACAACCTCTTCTTCAATTGTTTCAGTTCCATCTTAATTTTTAACTTTTCGTTATATTGTAACAGATCCATCAGCATTTTAAATTTCAACTTCTTCAACCCCATCCTTAATTCTTGTTTTCTTTATTATTTTGTTTCCTTGAGGATCAAAAGCAACTTCTTCAACTACTGTTAAACCATTTTCTTAATATATCTTTTATTCTTTTGTTGCTATCTTTCCATTTTTATCAATTATTTATTATTCAATGATATCCTAACCATATTCATTCTTTCTCTTTGTAGTAATGACTTTATTTCCTTTTGCATCTATTCTCTCTTCCACTACCACTTCATTACCATCACCATCAATATAAACTTTTCTTTTGACCTTTGTTTTATTTCCTTTTTCATCAATGATCTCTTCCTCAAGAATTTCATTACCATCAGAATCTTTATATGCTTTTTATCTTTTTGTGATTTTATTGCCTTTCTCATCCACAGTCACTTCTTCTACTACATCTATTCCATCTTTACCCTTTACAGTTCTCTTTGCAACCTTTAATTTCTTGCCATCAGGCATAACAAACTCCTCTTCAACATATTCAACTCCATTCTTATCTTTTTTTATTCTCACTTACTTAATTCTTTTTTATTTCTATCCATTTTCATCCATATATTCTTCTTCAACTTCAAATCTCTCTTCATCGGCTTCATTTCCTTATAATTTTCTCACTTTTTTTCCTGTCTTATCTTCAAACCATTCTCCTTGTTTTATTTCCTTTCCATCCTTAGCAACAGGTTTAGAAGGCAAATTTATTTTTGATCCTCCAATTGCAAATCCTCCATGAGCATCTAAAAATTCTTGAGTCTATTTTGATTATTAAACTTAATTTGGCTTATCTCTCTTTCTTAACTCTTCTCCTTAAGCATTTACAATAACCTCTTCTTCCACTTCCATTTCTTCCTCTACCCACTCTCCATCACTTTTTTATCTTTTTACCATCTTCTTAACTTTTCTTACTATTATTTTTTCATCTGGATTTAAAAATTCTGGATCAAATAAGGCATCATAAAATGGAACTTTAGCTAATTTTTATTTTCTTGTCATTTCATCTTTTTTTACTCCTCTTGTTATAGCTCCTATGTCAGATCCACAAATTTATTTAAATATTGGATCTCTTAATAAATCATCCACTGCCATTAATTCTTTCATCTCTTAAACATTTAATTTTTCATTCAAATTTACTTTAAACAAATTTTCAGCTTAACCCAATATTGCCTTCTTTTATTCATCACTTAAATTTGGATTATTTGATATAAATAGTTTAAATCTTTCAAAATTCCTATTCATTTCTTTTTCTAATGCTGCAATATTATCCAATAAGGCCTTAATCCTAAGTTTCATTTTTATATTATCCTCAACCAACCTTTTTATTTTTTCAGAATCATTTTTATTTAAAACAGCTTATTATTCTTATTATTATTTATCTTTTGCTTTCTTTTCTTCTTATTGTTTTTCCTCCAATTTCTTTTTCTCTAGAGTTACTTTTTATAATTAGCCATTAAGAACCCCTACCTATTGAGCATAGGCATCTCTTTCTATAAGAGTGTCTTTTATTCGTTTCTCCAATTATATCATTTTCTACTGTACTTCATGATTTTCTCTTCTTTATTTATCAAGCTTATCCTAATATTCTTACTCCATTTTTGTTTTATCTGTTTGGATAGACATTTCTTACATGTATACCAAAACACCATTTTTCATTATAGCTTTACCAGCCTTTATATCAGCTAATGCCTTTTCCTGAGCTTATTTCTACATCCCTTAAATTCCTTCAACAAAAGCTCCTTCCAAACTTTTCAATTAATTTTACTGTTGTTTTTATAACTCTTCAAAATGTTAAACTGCCTCATCTTCGGCATCATTTACTTCGTGTTTCTTTTTCCCTAAATCCTTTAATACTTCTTTCAAATTAGTTTCTGCCTTTGATTCTCCTACAGCTTACAAATCTATTTTCCTATTCTTCAAAAACTCAGTAATTTGTTAAGAGTCTTATTCCAATTCTTCTTACATTCCTTTAAGTTCCATTTCCTTTTTTAGTAGATGTGTCTGATTTCTTGCATCTTTTATATCATCTCCTGTATCAGTTCCTTTATCAGCATATGTCTTTCTTACAGTTTTCTAAAATACTCAATTTCATTACTTTAACTATGGGTTATAATTAGACCATTTAATTTGCTAACTTATTAGTTTCTTAACTCTATTAGGCAGATTAATCCACTGATCTTATATTTAAATAATATAACTTACTTTCTTCTAGGTTACCCGATATTTTTTTATAAAGTCTCTAACATCTTATCTGCTTAAACTTCAAAATTTGTATTCAATCTATTATTTTCATTAATAAGTTACTTTAAGATATAATTTAAAATCATATTCTAACCATTATATATTTTATTGAGGGATTGTCTTAATTCAGATAATTTAGCACTTTCAAGCATCTCTGATATTTCATATAAAACAATCTAATAAATTTCATGTGTAGTTTTCATGATTTCAACTAATTTTGGTTTTGTAATCTCTTTTTATTTCTTTTTAAAATCATTATCAATTTTTGATAATAGTTTATCTAGTTTGGCTATTTTTACTAAGTCTAATTCACCATATTCTCTCCCAACTCCAGTTGGATTTTCGATTTAAGAATATCGATAATCAGTTGCCATTTTTTTTATAAATAATTTATAAAATTCATCTATATTCTTATGAGGAATTATAAATGGGAAGTAGAAACGATAAATCACTTTTCATCAATGTTTAATAATAATTAATATAACAATTGAAGATACAGGTTATTTTCTTTACACTAACTTATATATATAATAAACTTTATAATATCCTATAGATTTTTAATATTTATATTTAACTAATCAATTTTTCCTATGTTAATCTATTTTTTCTCCCCATCTTTTTTCTAATCTTTCCAAATTTTAAAGAGTTTCATCATATTTTCTCTTTAAAATTGAATATTCTTCAATCTTTTCTTAATATTCTCTTTGTTTTCTATTGAGCTCATTATTTAATGAGTTAATCTTTTATGTTAAGGCTAAATTTTCTCTTTGTAAACTTTCTAATTAAGATTACAGATCCTATTATCTAAACATAGATCCTAAAGTTTAAATAATTATAATTACTTCTACTATCCTCAACAACATTCTTCTTTTATAATTACTCTTTTCTTGCCTCTTCTAATCCCAAATGCAATTATTCTGTTTCTTCCTTTCTTTTCTTTAGCAAATCCATTAAATGAATTTATTCTTATTTAGCTTAAGATAATTCATTTTTTAAACTATTAATAGTTGCTTACAATTAAGTAATTGACATATTATTTTTAAGCATTTCCTCTTACATATTGTAATTGACACTTCTAATTTTTTCCATTTCCATTTTCAAAGATTCAATAAGATCTGTTTTTTATTACAAATCCTACTAATATTAATATTCTCTTTATTCAAAATCATAATATGAAAGTGCATTTCTTTTATCTAAAATCTTCATCTATTAATCCATATTTTATTTTAAATCATTTATTTCATTTTCTTTAACTTCTATTGTTTCTTCTAATTGAATTCTTAAATTTTTTAATTTTCTCTCCAAATCATTAATATTTTCTTATTATACTTTCTTTTAAACTTCATATTAATCTTTAAAAGCACTCATCTCCTCAATTAAATCTATAACCTATTTTTCCTTTTCTTTAGTCTTAGATATTTGCATTCCTAAAGCTTCATTCAGATCAGTAATCTAATTTTTTGTTTCTTGCTTCGTTTACCTTAAATTAGCTTCTAAAATTTCAATCTCTTATCTAAATTAAAACTCTTATTATTTGTAGTTATCTAATTATTTGAGTAATTATTATGTTGATAATTGATACTATTATAGCTATTGACTTTGTTAATCATTTTACCTTTATATTTATTATAATTTTTCTGAAACCTTTTTATTTTCATTTAGAATTCCATTTACTTCATTTCTTAATTATTCTAATTACTTCTCACAAGTAGTTAATTCCTCTTATATTTTATTCTTTTTTGAATCTAATGTCTTGAACTCTGTCAATAATTTATCGTAATCTGACTTTGAAGCAGCTAATTTATCATCTTAGCCCTTTTAGACAATTTAGTAATTTTAAACTGAAGACTAAAAATCTCTTTCAATTTCTTTCTTTTATTTGTTAGCTTGATTAAGATCTAGTTCCTTTTATTGCAAACTAACTCTTAATTACTCAAGTTAACTCTCTAAATTATAGCATAATTGTTGAAAATGTTCTTCAGACTCTGCTTTTTCTCTTAATATTGATTTAACCTTTTCTTCTAATTGATTAATAACAGAATTCTTTTAATCCAATTATCTAGAATCTACTTGATTATGTGCAACCTCAGCCTTCAGGTTATCATTCTCAATTTATAATTAAAATAGTTTTAATTCTAATTATTCATTCTATTTTGATTGTTTTTATACATTATTTACCGATGGGGATCTTAAAATGGAAGGAGATTTAGTCATATCTCTTTAATAAAAGCTTTTCTCTTAGAGTGTTTGTTTGTATTTAAATTCAAGTTATTCATATTCATTTTATAAATTTTAATATTTTGTTCTTAATTCTCTAACTTGCTCATCTTGAGAAAATAATTATCTACAAACCATGTTTTCTGTTTTAATTTTTTCAGCCTTCTATAATTAAAGTTTTAAATCTTCATTTTCTTTTTAATTTTACTACAGACATTCTAAAACTCTATTAAACTCTTATTAAGTATAAAATGATCTCTCGTCATCTTCTTTTTTCTTTTTCTCATCTTCAACGCCTTTCTATTCATAATCTATTAATTTTTTATTTAACTTGAATATTATTAAAAATTTACTTTTTAATTTTCTTAGACTAAAGAAGCCATTTTAGTTTGTAGTTATTCTAAAATACCTTTCAACTTATTATAATCCTCAGTTAAAGTAGTAATTTTTTATTCATTTTCATAATTATTTTAAATAGAGGAAGTATTTTGTTAAGGCTGAGTATCGGATAAAGCTATTTCTTCTAATTTTCTAAAATTAGATAGGACATCAATCATTTTATCATTTAATGCATCAGGTAGTTAGCTTGCTCCCATTTATTTTTACACTGCAGAGATTAATTCTCTCAATGAACTTGATATTTTATTAATTTCAGTTTATAGTTTTGTTTTTGATGAAAGTGTAACAGGTGTATTCGTTTGTTTCTATTATTGAATATTATTAGTAGAATAGGTTGAAAAACCTTATTAATTATTGACTTCTTAGATTGGTGATCTACATAAGAAATCCAATCCAATTTTTATATTTTCTTTGGATTCTAGAAATGGATTTAATTCTTATTTAGTTAAATTTCGTTTTTCAGTATTAGAATTCAAATCTTTATTTTCTTTGTTTGATTCGAAATTATATGTTTTTGCAAAATCATATTTTCCAAGATCATATTAATTTATTTAAGAAAATAATTATTTAGTTGTGTCATAGGGTTTGTAATCACCATATTGATTTTAGTTTTTGTTATCAACATATGGTGGTTTATAATCTAAAGTTTTTTATTTGTAATGGTATGAATCTAGCAATCTTTTAGGCGATGAAGGTTAAATTGGAAGATTTGCTATGTCTATTATTAAATAAATTACGTGAAGTCAAGACTTATTTATTTGCTTCATAGGTTGGAGATTGCATATATGGAGAAGTCATGTATGTTTACACTCTAACTTGTGATTAAGTTTTTGTTCCATATACTAGTTACCTATCTGGTGAATTGACCATCATTGGCGTATATTCTTTTGATACAGAACATGGTCTAGCCATGGTGACTGTTGTTTGTTGTTTTGGAAGAGGCTTCATTTATTATATTTTTTCTGTTAATTAATTTAAATTTAAACAATTAAACTTTTTTTTATAGATTATTAATAAAATTTCAAAACAATTTCTAAGGATTATTTTCTATGTTCATTGCAGCTTAATTAAAGATTGATTAATTTTTAAAATTATTTCTGATTTTCTTTATAGGATCATGCTCTTAATCAAAAGGATCACTCATTGAATATTTTTCTCCTTCATCTTTCAACTATCTTTCGTTGATTGAAATCTTCCACTTCTATGTAAATCCTTCCCCTTAATCTGAATAGTAAATAAAATAATCCCTTAACAAAATAGTAAGGGAAACCTATGAGATTACTTTGTCAAATTAATCCTTCAATTGTTTGAATTTTTCTCCATTATAAACCTTGTATAAATTCTAATTTTTATACAAAATAAACATCGACTTCAAAACAACTTTCCCTTTTTCCCTCTATATTTCTTTTTATCATTAACTTAGTCTACTATGTAGAGGCTTTATATTATTTATCCTATAGATTGGGCATTTGGTACTTTTTTTATAAAAAGTGTAGCCACATTATTAATATAGCATAAGATGAGAAACAATTTTTGTTTATTATTCCTTACTTCTTGCCCCATAACTTTAATAAAATACCACCCTAATTTTTTAATATTTATAATACTTATTAAACCTTCTCATTTAGGTTAGCATATGCATATAATAATTTGGTGTTGATTACACCTAAAAGATTGTTAAAGCACATATCGATTTCTATTTAATGCTTTTAATCTTGTATTTTCATTACAGCAATTCTGGCAAATTCAACCAATTCATTAATTTTGAACTTATTTTAATCGACAGATTAAATTTCTTATCTTAAATATTTAAGAGCAATCCTTTCATCAACATAAGAATTTGTGAGAAATGTGAAATCAACATCTGATTCCTTTGTTCCAAATCCATTCAATTATGACCCAAAGATGCAATATTACATTTCTGTATTAAATGGATCATAATCTAGTTATTTGAGGAAATGAACTAAGCTTTTTATTGAATTTTAAAATTTGTTCTTTTTCTATTCACTCATCTCACTTTCCTTTAATTTTTCAATAAGCACTCTGTCTTAATCTTTAAATAACATTGAGTATACAATATAATAATTATTTAATAATTTAATATTTTGATAAAGTCAAGGTGCTTTTTCCACTTCTTATGTATTTTCAATTTTTTCTTAATAGAAATCATGCTATTATAGATTGAAAAATATTTTACTAATAACTAGGCTTCTTTAAAATCCTATAACTTTACCCCATCTAATTCATGTTATAAGAAAACTTGTAATGCTCTCTGATTTTATTATTGTATGAATGGAATTGAGCAGAAATTTTAACAAGTACAAATTTTTTTTTTTGTGAATTTGCAATCTACATGAAATATGGGGGATGTTTGTGGCTAATTTAATTTTATCGCTGTAGCTTTGATTTATGGGCAAAATGGGTCTTCATAAGCCTATTGTATGAATTAATGAATCATAATTAATTTAATTAATGAAATTTACAATATTTAATCAAATTATTTGTAAATAATTATAATCTACAATCTTAAAAAATTTATAATTAATACGGACATTAATTCAGAAAGTAAGGAAGAAAGGAGGAAAAATACAATAATAGGAGGGGTAAAATTGAAATAATGTACCTATAGATTCATTGTATTGTTATATTATGCATTTAAAAGTTAAAGAGCAAATTAATGAATAAATAATATGGTAATTTTAATAAACAGAGATATAAATTTCATAATTGACTATTCATTTTGAAATCATTTATTATACAAAAATAGATTAAAATAAAGTTAATTGATTGCCCTTGGTTTAAGTTGTGAAAAACCTAATTCTATTTATGAAATATAAGATTATATTAGACAGAGAAAATATAAGTTCATATACATATTGACTTTAGATAATCTTCACATCTAAGGAAAATAATGTAATTGGAATACTCTTTCAATCCTACCTAAAGAATAAATAGAGCACTTAGCAAACTGGATCAATCTTACTATTGTAACCGTAGGATTAATGATTATTTAAATCCTTTTAATAACTTTAACAATAAGATAAGATTTTTGGCCTTATTCTCTTTAAGTTCTAAAAACCATATCAATAATTTATTATATAAAATGAATAAATAAAAATTAGCTTAAGAAAAACAATATAGAGACTAAGCAAAATACAGAACCCTGTTCAGTGTAAGCAATTTTGATATATTCAGTAAGAGCCTCCAAACCTATTCGGAGAAAAAGATGTTGAAAAAATGAAATATCAATATGCATAAATATTGAAGGAATAGGTAAAGGATATTATTTATTAATCAGATTTTAGATACCTAAAGGCATAAAGAATAACAAAAAACCATAGATAGACAAGAAACACAAAAGTAAATTTAATATGAAAGTCCCTTCGGAAAGTATGAACTGAATTTATCTTAGAGATCGATTAATCCATCTTTAAAAACTCAACAGAGAACTCCTAAAACCAATTTAGGACATCGATGAATTTGTTAAGAAAAAGAACTAAACCGATATTTCAAGACCAAAAACTATTTTAAAGAATTAATCAACGGAGAGAAGTAATTAACAATACTCAAATGATAACTCTTTGGAATAAGTACCTTAATATAATTTTGATTCACCCAATTAATAAGAAAATAGAGAATATGGATAAAATAGAAATTAAAATTAAATACTCCCAACATAGTAAACCTAAAGAATAAGAGATTATTAATCATCCTAATCTCTTGGTTTACCTGAACCAATTTTATAAAATAATAGTTATTTATTAAAGAACAACAGCAAAAATATAAATTTTCCTACCTAATTACCTCCAAAAACACCAGGAATAGTTTATGATAAACAAAATAACCCTATATTTTCAGATTATGTGAGCATTTATGATTAATAATTTAGTAGACTTCATAAATCAGAAAAAAGTGACTTTATGAAAGAATTAAATCAACTTAGATCTTAGTTTTTTGGTTTATAAAAACCTTAACTTTAGCCTTATAAATAAACAGTTAATTTACAATAATCACCTCCTAAGTTTACTTAAGATGTTGGAATTTAGGATGATTAATATAGGTTAGAATAGATGGAAAGAGAAAGGTAAGAAGAATATATAAGATAATAAGAATATTTGCGTTAACTAGAAGAGCAGAAGAGAAGGGAATAAGAAGAATATGAGAAATAACTAAGAGAAAAGATAGAAAGAGAATTAGAAGAACAAAAAAGACTAAAATAATAGGAAATTGAAATTTAAACTGAAAAATTAGTAACTGATACAGGAATTTAACATGTTGATTAAAATGCAGTTACAGCAGCCGAATATATGAAAACATTGAAATCACTTTCAGGAAGTGTTATTGATATGAAAAATTAATTTATTTAAGGTCAATAAAAGTTAAATTATGAGTTGATTCAACTGAGAGATAAGGCATAAAGAGATATTGAAGAGAAAATAAGAATTTCGAAAGAATTAAAAGAATTAGAATAGAGAAATTAAGCAATGAAAGTTTGGGAAGGTGAAAAATAAAGATAGTTAATGTAGGCTTTGGAAAAAAATGCCCCAATTCCTCAATATAAATCAGCTTATATGGATCCTAAATAAATCAACCCAACTATTAAAAAAGTTATAAGATTCAAAGATTAAACTTAAGGCTATGAATATGAAGAACCTAATGGAATATTATCAAAATCAAATCTGATGCCATTAAATGGAGGATATGATTAAAAACACTTGCATAATTTAAAAGCTAATGAACCTGTTCTACCAGAAGAATTAGAAATATTTAGATAAGAAGTTGCTCCTTAATTGAAATATTCAAATCCAATTACTAAGTAAATTAGAATGGATGATTTAAATGATTAGTTTTATGATTATAAATATCAAAGATAGCTTGAACATCCTGGTTAAGAAAGACTTGAAAGATCAAAATATGAAACTCAAATTAAAAATGATCCAAACTAGATATTATTAGAAAATGATAGAAGGCTACATGAACTAAGAATTATAGACCCTAAAGGAGATAATAAATAGATTTAAGAATTATATGATTATTTATGAATACATTTATTTGAAATTGATAGCGTAACAATTTTACACTCTATTCATATATCTCAAATTTATTTCTAGTATAATAATAAAAGTTTATAATTTACAATTGATGAAATCAATAAAATATAGAATTTGGATTCATCATTAAAATTTGATTTTTGAATATGAGAGCCTTTAGACTATATTTTCTAAGGATATCAATTTCTCAGAATAAACCTTTTGATCAATATATAATTTTTTTGATTATTATTCACATTCCTCGATTTGTAATTCTTTAAAATTTATCTATTTAATTATTTTTTCCTTTTCCTGTTAAAGAATTAAGTTCTAAGTCATTATTTTCTATTTTTTAATATCAAGATGTTATCTTTACGTTTTTAATATAGCCAAATTTTCTTAAACACTGTTAAAGTTTTCATTTACGTTCAATTGAGTATTTTCTTAATCTTATATACCTTTATCTTATTATATTTAATAAAACTTTGTCAAGATATATTTAATACTATATTTTTTTCTTAATAATTAAATCGATAATTCTATGTCTTAGTAATTGCATTTAAAAATTAGATTTTATCTTGCATCCCAAGACTATTAAGAGTTTGGATATTCGCAATGTTAATTCGAAAATGTATTAATAAATATAAGTTCCTTATATTAAGATATTTATCCAAAAAAATAACAACTTTTACATTGAACTATACTTTGCAAATTAGTTTTTAATAAATATTCTACTTTTTTTAATGTTTCTTCAGTAGATTCACTTAAGATTTTTAAAACTTAATAATCAAATTTCAATTTTATAGCTTCCGAGTATGATTATTCTTTATCAGTTAAGGAAACGTAAAATAAATTTCGTCTGCTTATTTCAAGATAGCGGATTAATCTTTCTATTTATTCTAGAAAGTTTGATTTTCTTTCTTAAACTTTATGATTAAAATCTACATACAGATTATTAATTGTGAAGAACTTGATATTTTTTTAAATCTTATTGGGATTTTATTTTAACTGCAAATGAATAACTGATCTGTAAAATTTTTTCCTATAAATTGAATCCCTATGTTAAATTGATAATTGATTGAAATTACAAATTCAGAGATTTTCTTATGAGCTTTACCAATTTTTATAATCAACAATCAGTAATGTTGTATTGTTTAATTTTGGATTAATAAACAAAATTAGATAATAAGCTTTTGGTAAAATACTATAAAGTTTTTATAAACAATAATTTGAAAATACGATTTGTGAGTGACAAAATAACTTTTAGAAAAGCCTACCTCATAATTATCTTTATCCAAAAAAATAAAGACCTAGCACAATTACCCTTCCAAATTTATGCTCTAAAACAATAGTTCGATATAAGTTGACTGTTAAAAGTTGCTACCATATGCTTAAAATATTTTATAATTCCTTAGCGTATTTATTGAAAATATAGGCATCTTTTTAATTGATAATTTGAATTTATTTGGGAGAATCTAAGCAACTTTTTCAATATTACTATCTTTAAGGAAAAAAACAAAGAGTAAACAATAGTTTTCAATACACTAGCAGCTATTCAGACCACAGATACACATTAACAATAAGTTTTTATATAATGAATAAATTAATATTTTATTTAACTTTCTAATTAATGTTATTCTATTTGATTATATTTTAATATTTTTTCTGCTCTTGTGAAAATTAATTTGCTTACAACAATATACTTAAATAAACTTTATAATTTTATATATATATATATATTAAATTATCAATACTTTTTACATTTTAATTCAATAACCTGTTTCTCTAGCCTTATCTTTTTCATTTCTAATTCATTTTATTCTTAATCTATTTTATATTCTTATTTTTAGATTTCATTTTAATATTCAGCAAGTCTTTCAAATTTTTAAAAAATAGATTATAATTAATTAAATAGTCGTTACTTATAACTCTCCAAATCTTTCTTATATTGTTTTATTTTTTTTTGACAATTTACTTTTTCCTCTTTTTATTTTGTAATAAACTTAATTTATTCTTCAGTCTTTGATATCTATTATTAATATTTTATTGACTGAAGTTTTTCTCCAAATTAAAATTAAGTTAATTGATCTTTTTTTTTATCTAATTTTGTATTATCTAAATCTAAGTATTCATCAATGCTTGAATTTATCGTTTTTGTTATTTATTCAATAAAAATGCTTGCTTGATCTTTTGGATTAAAATATAGACATTTTACATTAAAATAATTTTCTAATTCCTTCATTTCTTCTAATTACTGTTTCACCTCTATTGTGTTCTGGAGATTCAAAATTATAATAGAAATTTTAGTTTCAAGTTTATTTAAGATTTTAAAGAAATCCATAATTTTTGATTTCATATTTTCTATTCTATCATAATTTGTAACAATAAAAATTTTAACATAATTTATATGATGCTAATATATTGCCAAAACATTCTATTTTTTAAGAAGCTAACATTTATTTTTCATCTAAAAGTTCAAAAGGTGGTGTATCAATAAAAGTGAATACATTATTTTCTGATTTAGAAAATTGAATGTCATGAGTTTCTTAATTCTAACAATAAAATTCTTCATTTTAGGATAATTTTTTAAAAATATAGGTTTTACCCACACCATTCTTTCCTATAAGGATGATATGTTTATCTTAGTTATCAGGTATTTATTAGAAGTTTTTAAAATTGGTATTACTATTTGAATTTTATTGTTCTTGCTTGATGTTTACAATATCTTTTGCTTATTTATCTTCCCTCTTCACCTCTCTTTCTTACGAACTTTATTCTTGTTCTGTTTCATAGTATTTTTGAATGGCTTAATTTTTTTGCAATTTTTTTATTATTGTATGAATTGTAAAAAATTCAAACTATTATTTATATCTAATCAAATATTCTTATGGATTTTATCTGGGACAGCAACTATTATTCTTGCAACAATTTTGAGATTTGTTGAAAAATTTGCTTTTTACCTTTAAGGACTTAAAGGAAATCGTTCAGCAATTGTTACAGCATAATATATTTGAGTAGAATTTGCTACAAAGTGTTTCAATCTTTTTAAAAATACATTCTGTAAACTCTTGTAGAAGCTATAACAGTTTGATATTAAACTTAAAATATAGAGCATTTCTATGATTTAGCATTTTAGCATTATTAACATTACATTTTGTATGACCTAATTTCGAAAGCTAATCAACATATCACAACAATAATCAATTTCTTTCATTGAAGCAACCATATTTATCTTTTGTTTTCTCTCATTTATATACTACAGAGACATTTTAACACAATCCTCACAATTGTTAATTGGTGGAATATCATATATTAATTGTTTACTGGCACAAGTTGGAGTTCCAAGAGTTTGATAGAATTGATCCTTTATTTTGATTGATTTTATTATATGTTGCTCATAGCCAAATTAATTTAGAAGGTCCAAATCTTTTTTTGAAAGTTTCTGTTCAGAATTATTTAGTAAAAATAAACTTGTTTAATCAGTTAATTAACTATTGGATTACAATAATTTCACATAACTAAAATTGGAAAATTCTTTTTAAATGATTCCAGATCAACTATGATAACAACCTATCTCAAATTCCCTTCTAAACTACAACTTTCCAAATACAAGTAGCAATCTTCAACAGAGGATAAAAGTCTTCCATTTGTAATAAATAATCTATGCTGATTCTAATAAAAATTGGAAAATATCATCAATTTGTCAAATGAAATTTCGAATTCCTCTGTGAATTACTCTTTTACCGCTTTTTCATTTTCTTCACTTAGAAAAAGCAAAACCATAACACTCTTTTCTTCTTGGCACTTAGGCGTATTGATGCAACAAGCTCCCATGCGATTAAAAATTTAATGTAAATATATTAAAATGCTGTAAATTTCCTTAAAACATAACAAAATTTTATTCTATTTTTTGAACTTTTAATTTGGGTTTTTTTTTTAATTAAAAATAAAACTTATATTTTTATAAAATATAAATTGGATAAGCATTAATCAACTGATTATACAACTGTTGCAGCTCACTTTCTACTATTATTCAACTTATTTGTTATTATTTTCTAATTATTTAATTTAATTTAACTACTCTTAATATAAAGCTAACTATTACTATTATTTTTCTTACTATTATTTTTCCTACAGTATTTACAACTTTATTTATTAAATATTCATCTATTCATTTACTTTTAATACTTGATTTTCGACTTGACTCTATTAATATTAAGTACCATCTTCATTGCGATAAACTATCTTTGATACGATTGTTGTCGTAGGCTCTGAATTCTTTGGTATCCCAATTTAGCCATTACCTAGATTATTCAATTGTATTTGGGCTTCATAATATATTTTGTTCCAAAATTAATCTTATTCATTTTTTTTGGATTCTTATCCATTTTTATGCATACTTAAAATGTCTAGAACACCAGTATTTTTTAACTCATTTAAAATATTTTCAGATAATATAGGTAGATCATCCCAAATTAGTACTTCTTTGCAGCCTTTTAAATTTATTAATTTGTTTAAGAATACTTTTAGGTGGTTTCAGGTTGTTGCTTTAATCTAATGCATTCTACAGTTTATTTAGTTATATTTATTTTGAATTTTTTTGCAGTTGGCTTAAATTCATTATTATCTTAATCAGGAAAGCTGCCGCAGGTTGTTTATCCCCCACATCCAGATACTTTCAACCAGATCTATTTGCAATTTGGGCACTATTTTATAAAATTATAAATATGTGCAGGGTAGTGAGTCATTTTATTTTAAGCCCTACTTATAACATTATCCAATAAATAAAAACCTTTTTTTTCAATTTAGTGTGTGTCAAATAAGCTGTTTCATAGTTACAACACTATTCAAGTAACCTCAAGCAATCATACCCATGTTTTTTTCAAATTCTTCAACAGTTGCACTAGCTTCCTATTTCATTGCTAAAGTTAATTCATGCATTAATTCAGCAACATCACTTGTTTTTTCGTTTTATGAATTAATGAAGTGAATGGCTGCTTTGCATTTAGCTTCAAATCCTCAAGTTCTTAAGTTTTAATTTCAACTTCCTTATTTAGAGTTATAAACCCAGCAAATTAGTTTTCAAATTCTGTTTTTGTTAATTCAATTTTTTGCTTTATTGTTCTTATCAAAATTTAATCTATTGTTAAACATATTGACTCTCCAGTAGTTTATGATCCAGTATATATAACATTTTTAATTCCCAAAGGGGTGATTACTTCTTTAACAATATTTATTTTCTCTTCCTAAAGTCTATTTTATTCTTTTTTTGTAGGATCATTTTCAGCAATATCCCAATGTGTAATAACAACTGTAATCAACTCAAGGTATCTACTTAATAATTTAATATTTTCTGCTATATCCTTTTTCATTGTCGGAAATCTTGTTAAAATAAGTATGTTATTAAGAGGTTTTCCTGTTATTGCTGCAAATATTCCTGCCATATGCACAATAACCTCTTTATCACTTCCAAAACCAGGAGTATCCATTATATAAAAGCCCATACCGTAACTAGAGGATTTCTAAAATAAGTTTTTTGTAAACAGAAACCACCAGAATAAGTTTATTAAGTTTCTCTAAAAATTTTATTGTAAAGTGTGGTTTTTCCCGATCCAACCCTACTAATTAGCACAACAGCTGGTCTATCTTATAACATGATTATTATATTATAGTTGAATAAAGAATGAAAATAAAAATTTGGACTGAAACAATATTCTTTTATTAAATATATTGAAAAAAATCAAATTTAATTTAGACAAAATTTTATTCAATTTCCCTCCATCTTCATAACATAATATTCATATTTTTCAGAGAATAATTAATTATTCCTTTCAATTAATTTAGAAAATTAGTTTGCTATTATTATTATTAGATTTTTTTTGGTCTCTCATACATTTTTGTCAAATAATGAAAATGAGTACTAAATATCCAAATTTTATTTTGGATAATATAAAAATAATCTAAAATTTTTTAATTTTAAGATCTTGGGATAGATAAAATTATTAGATTCTCATAATTGATATAAATTATACATCAACATAGTAAATTGAAATCCTATATGGGATAAGATGAGCTATAATTAATTTAGGACTAAGTCCCTCGCCTAATGCTAAGGCTGAGTCTCTGGAGTGTGAAGCACCCTTCTAAAGGGAGTAAGAATTAGGAAGGCGTCAAATCAAGATTATAGAGTTGGACCTGATGATTCAAGACAAGACTTCAATTGAAAGAGTGTCCTATTTTTTTTGAGATTAATTTGAATCAGAAATAGTCTTTTTTGTTATTGAATTGAAGATCAACATTTCTTATCCTTCCCCTTTAACTATACACACCCTATTTGTTAGTTTGTAAATGAGAAGGGCTTCTAAAAATTTTCTCTTTCCTTATTAAACTGTGCCTCCTAAAATTCTTAAGCTTTAATAATATAACAATTTAATTATTCAAACAAAGAAATAATTTAGTTTCTTCAATAGAATAATTTTACTTTCCTATAACAATTTTCTACTAGTGTTTTTTGAGTTACCCTAAGAAAAAATAAAGTAGTAATATACTCCTTAGCTCCAAAATTATCTCTTTATTTAAATCCCTTTCTTAATTTTTACTAATAATTTAACTAATCACCTAAAAATAATTATGAAAATACCTCAAAAATTCCAAGGCTTTTATTCACTTTGATTATATAACTGGAAATGCTACTTAAATTATTATTTTCGGCTATAGACTTTAGATCATAATTGCAAACATTTTTGAATTTAAAAGTAAATGCTGAAGAGAATCTGGATGTAATTAAATATAGAATTCCAGCAACTTAATGTATTATCATATTGGGAAACAAAATAATTATCTCTTATAAAAATGTACTTAACTCACCACACTATCTATAACCGAATACTTTCCTGTTGTTTTAAAATATACAATTTAGGTTATTAGAAGGAGTACTAAAGATGTTAAAATTCTCTAATTAATTTATAAATGGATCAATGTCAAGGTGTCAGATTAATTTTAGATATCGAGTTGAAAATTGATTAGCAAGTGAAGCAATAGGATTGCTTTTGGACACAGTTTTAATTCTTTCAATTAATTAATGATAACTACTAATAACAACAATAATTAAACTTGGAGATTGAAAACGGAAAAACCAATTTAATAAATTTGAATAAACATGCAGATTTGGTTAATTACCTAGTTTAAAGTAAATTTTAGGAGCATTTTTTTTAAGATTAGATGATAAAATAATAAGAATTTAGAAATTATTGAATAATTTCTGGACCTTTGAGTATCCTTTAGAATTAAACTTATTGTTTAGTATTTAATTTAATTAGGTCGAACCATTTTCTGGTGAGAGTAATCACTAAATTATAGTTAGGTAAGTAAACTTAGAAAAGAATGAAATAGCTTTTTAATATAAAAGTGATAAAGACAAAAGTTCTGTTATATACAAATCCTTATGAGTAGGTTAGGATTACATTTCAAGAGTAGGAACGATACTAAGATTTGGAGAGTTTAATGAGAGATACACTCATATGTAGCTTTTTCGGTAAATTAAATGGGATAAGAGGTTCCTTTAATATTTGTGGACAATCGAATTCATGCAAACTGAACCATTAATTCTCTACTTAAAATACCTCATAAAATCAACCAGTGAGAAGGAGATATAATTCAATTGTCACATTCAAAATTAGTAAACGACTTCAAGAATTGAAGATTTAAGGAATTACTCAAAAATAATCCTCTGATTAAACCATATTTTACTAACATAAATATATTCTAATGATCTGTAGAAATTATTGAAAGTCTTTGCCATGCTCTTTAAGTATTTTTAATATGGATTTCTTTACCTCCAGAAGATCTACTAATATTAGATGTAACATTTACTAATGAAACTGTTCGATTGTATGTAGTTGAGAGAGTTAATATATTTTTTAATGATGAACTGTAATTATGTTTTGGGATCGACTTCATACCTGAAGTGCGATAGATACTTTCTCCATCCATTTCTCTAGATGTTGCTTGAATGAAGTCTATAAAATCCTTGGGTAGTTTGTAATGATTTTTTTTGGTTGCTCATAGAATAATTGCTTATCTTTGCAGAAAATTTCGATAATAATAAATGAATTAGGTTCTAGTTGATAATGGGCTTTATAATATTGCTAGAAAGTTAAAGAAGAAAATATACCAAAAATAATAAAGTCATTCTTATAGGAAATGCATTAGGTTTGTTTCTCAACTTCAATATATTAAAGCAAGCTAAGAAAGCGTAATATAAATTAATATTATACCTGATGCTAGACAGGGTAAAGAGCATGTATATGATTAATAAAATATCGATTCAAAATAATCTACAATTCTAAAAATATTTTTTAAAACTGGAGACTATATTGTTTAAAAAATGTTGGCTTTACAGTTAATTATTATTATGGATAAAATTTAGTTATATGCTGGTTTAGAATTTAGAATGAAGTATTATAAACGATTTCAAACATAAGAAAATGTTGGAATGATAGAAGTTTTATCTTATGTATTCGAAATTAGAGATCGACATTCTGGAAACATTATAATAACTGATACAGGCCTTTTATTTAATATAGGCTAATATCATTTTTTTATTAATTTTAAATACAAATTAGGTGAGAAAGCATTAAATTTTTATTGACAGAAGAACAATAGTTCAATCATAAAAATAATTAAATTCTTAAGGATATGACAGCAATAAAATTGGATTAAAAAGGAAACAGATACTAATGAAAATCCTTTAATTGTAGAAATTTCAGTTATGAATTTGTTACAAGAAGGATTTATTTTATTGTTTGAAGAGTGATCAATCTAAAATTATCCACCTATAAATTGTTTTGTTAAAGTATAGTAATGTTTTTCTAAATTATAGAGGAAAAGATTTAACTCGATCTATTATAAGAAAGTAAACGGTTGATGTCAAAATTTAACTTTACTCAGTCAGGACCAATTTAATAAGACCCATATTTTAACATTGATTTAGTATTTGCTGTTTAATTTAATTTAGAGAGTATCTGTCTTTTCCCTATATTTATAAGATACTGGAAAAGGTTTTACTTTTTGATAAAAAAATGAATAATTATTAAGAAAATACAATTATGGAACATTTTTTGGTAAAAATAATTAAAATATCATCATTCAAGAACAAATAAAATCTCTATCTGTTTAAGGTTTTATCTTGTAATTAAAAAATTAATTACTATATTTTAAATCGGTTAAAACTATCATTTTAGAAAAATCCATAATAACATTAATTTAATCTTATAATAGTTGAATATAAAAATGAAGTTACGATCGAGATCATAAATTATGAGTCTTTCATTGAAGCATTCATTTATAAACTTCATAATAAACAGGCTATAGAAAATATAGTAAATATCATCCAACCCTAATGTTTGCTTGATTAAATAGAAAAGATTGAATACAAAAAATTTATTTATTGTTATAGAAGTAGTGTTTTTCTGCTTCAGGTAGACGGATGTTAAAAAGTTATTTACTTTTTTTATTACTATTTTTTTTGGATAATATTAATAAATGAAAACTTTTCTGTGTTGTTGTATTCGCCTAATCAATTATAACTATTGAGTACATAATTGAATATAATATTAAAGAGAAATGGACATATTTCATGATATATTTGCATTGTTTAAATATATCTATTAAATCTATGGAAAATTATATTACATTTTTTCCTTCTATATTAATGTCTTTCAGGATATCCATAGTTAGGTAGATACTTAATTTTATGCTGCTAAATTAAATAATGGATTGCACAAAAGATTTAACTTTTTTCGACTTGAGAAAAGATAAATTCTATTAAAAAGTTCTCTTTGGTAATTCTAATGTGAACAGTATTTTTTGTCCTTTTTCTTTAATCTGAATTTTACTGTAATAAACTTTAACCTTAAGATGAAAATAATCCTCATTTTAAATGCGACTAATTATAACAAAAATATTTCAAATTGATTCAACTCAATTATTTAGATCTCGAATTAATATCATGAATAATATATATTTAATTAGATATTGACTTAGTTTTCATAACAAACAAGAGAATAAAAACTATGGAATAAGAGAAGATTATCCAAAAAGTTACTAATATGATACTTCACTGTGAGTTATAAAGAAACGAAGAGTTTGATACCTCTGTTTCATCTACATGACTCTCCTTGTCAAAGTAATATTAAGGACCTTAAAACGTATCACTTACTTCCCTAATCAATTTTAAGTATGGTTTGGAAAGCAAATAATATAGTAAGGTGAGAAAATCGAAAAGGAGAAAATCAAAGAAAAAAAAATAGACTATCAAAAGGCAAGTAGAAAATACAACTTAAAAACAAACCAAGCAAAAAGTCTGAGATGCCAATCATAGAAAAAAGTCTAACGAAAGTCGATCTTAGAGTAAAACACATGGGCTTGATCTCTTGGAAAATATTTATGAGTTTATTAGCCAAGAGTATAAAACTGTTAGTCAACAATTATTACACCTCCTCATAAGTAGTGACTCTATCTTAATATTCTTCCTTCTCGAAATAAGGAACTTTATCTTATACTAAGGTGAACCAACTTATCAAGGCAGAAGATCTTCTATAATTCACTATTCTAATTGTCTTGTAATACAGATGTTCATTTTCTTGAGTAATATTTATTAATTTCCTCTCTTAATGAAATACTTATTGAACATGGTGATAAAGTGAATGAGAAATGGGTTTGGTCCATGATCCTATATAGATGATTGAAGATTCCCTTCCCCTATTGGACAAAAGAATATCGATAGTAAAATAATAATAATAATAAAAGGTAGATAAATATGGAGATTCTCTCACTTTATATTATATAGCAATTTTGCTTTTTTATTCAACCATGGACAAAAGGCATCATTCTATTTTTTCATCTTTAAATGTTTTAGCGTTCAGATTAATCAGAGAATCAACATGAGGATTACCAACTAAACTTTTCTCTAGTCATATAATTTCAGCCCCCAACAAGAATTCACTTCATCCAAATAGTTTTTACATTCTTATCTTTGATTTGCACTTAACCATTCATTGGAGACTTATCATTTATTGAAGATTGTTATTATCTAAGAATAGATTAATAATCAAATTGAATTAAAAAAAAATAGAATTATTTGAAAAATAAAACAAAATTTAATAAATTACAACTAAAATTTTAATTTGAATAACACTTAAAAATCATCATAGTTAAATTCTAACAGTAATTTTATTTTTAAAGAAAAAGGATGAAGAATTTTTGACCTTCAATACATAAATATTAAGTATGTTGTATTACAGTCCTTCACTTTCAAAAATGTAAGAAATAGTTGAGTCTGAGAGAACAAAACGCTTAAATAATATTTGAAAATGACAAAAGAATGCCTTTAATTGAAGTAGTGAAAAATGATGGCATTTTCAAAGACAAATCAAAATGTTAAAAACTGCTGGAGATCTAGAATCTCCTATTTAATCAATAGAGGATTAATTGTGCAGGAACAAAAGGGAAAATTTCAGGATGTAGTTGAGAAATGATTCATTGAACAAACTATTTTCGTAAAATAGAGATAAATCAATGAAGAAGATTCCTAACGAATCAAAAAGATTTTTGAGCTTTAAATTGTGGCTAAAATTTTGTTATAATAAGCAAGGAAGGGAAGAAGTTATGCTACAAGAAGAAAATGTTTGGGATAATTACTAGAAAATTTATAAGATTTTCAAATTTATTCTCATTGAGTCTTAGACCCATTTGGACTCTAAAGATAAATGGAATGGTAATAATTAATAAGAAGGTGAAAAAATAAAAGGAAAGGTTGTTGGAAGAGAAGGAGGAATTAATTTGAATATCTACTGTATATTGTAATATAAACTCGAGCATAATTAAAAATAGATAATATCAGCAAGAATAAATTATTCATATAGGGGAATTAATAAATACACAAGATAAGCCTATTATAAA
>JPFL01000210.1:74098-97879 GCA_000733385.1 Paramecium biaurelia | reverse complement strand
AATTGGCCACTTGCTAAGCTTCTGCCATTCTATCTAATTCTTAGATCAAGATTTGTAAACGTTATAAACATCCTGAGTGTTTTTAATCAGTCTATAGAGTATCAGATTTAGTGGAATTAAACATGTTCCCAAAAGATCTGTTACGATCGTTTTCTTAAATAGAGCTTCTTTATGAGTAGTATTAATACATAAATAAATTTATTTTTTTTAATTAAAATCAACTTCAACAAATAATTTATCCCTCATATTTTCATTAACTAACATTTTATTACATAATCTCTCTAATCATCTTCAGTTAAATTTGTATTAGTTCCATCTTCTTTTTCAATATATAGTTTATAATCTGCTCTAAATAAATAATTATCACAATCTTCGATCCACTTATAATGTATAATAGGAATATTCTTCTCTTAGGAAATCATGATACTTCTAATCTTTCTTCTTCCAACTGTAATAACATAACTATTTTCTTGACCTACAAAATAATCTTCTTTAAATTCTCTGTAAACTCTGGCTCCTAAAAAAACTGCTTTATCCTTTGCTTATTCTAAACTCCTCTTAATGGTTTCCTCATGTGCTTCAGAAATTGCAAAAAATAATGTTACACCATCTAATACTTTCTTTCTCATTTCTAAATAAATTGTTGGAATACTAATTTTTCTATTAATAATTAAATCTAAAGGAGTTCTTTCTTCCAATTTAGTATTGATTTCCTCTATAATTTCTGTTTTTATTTTTTTAGACTGTAATAATTATTATTCAATATCTATTATAAAATTTGGATCATCTTAGGCCAATTTAACTTGTTTCCAAAATTAATCTGATATATCTTTCAATTTTTATGTAATTATATATAACCAAAAATCGTTTTTATTGTAAATTTATACTTCTTTTTCAATATCAGTTGAAATTCCTTATCCATCTTTAGTAGAACCATGTTCATTGAAGTATACAAATGGTTTTGTATGAATAAGATTCTCTTTAAATTGATTCCACATGCCAGCATTATCATCAAGAATAACTAATAGATTAGTTGCAATTCCTGGATAAAATAGTCTATTTAATGATTTACTATTTGAACATATAGTATCCTCACGTGATAAGACTCGTTATGGTGGAAAGAATGGTTTATGTTCAGGAATAACTTCATTTAATCTATTGGAAATAAAGTTTAAGATGAACTCTGCATATGATTTACTAGCTTTAGTATAAATGAAAATATCAAAAAGAGGTATTAATGTTAAGAAAAACTACTCAAAGTAAGGTCTTAATTTAATAATAAATTTGCTCTATTAATCACAAGCCATTTCCAATAAATGTTCTTTGATATTAAACCCCAATTAATGGAACCCATTAAATTATCTATCACTATTAAACTACATCATTTTATTTTGTTTTTCACAAAAATCATATTTATTAAAGCTTGTTGTTACTTTTATGGCATGTAAAATAGTTTAATCTAAATCAAGTACCATAATCAATTTCCTTTTCTTTAAAATATCAAGTACAATTTCTTTTGAAATCTTCTTAGAAATATCATCTGAATAATTGAGATCTAATGATTCTTCATTTCGAATGACTTTCTCATTACAAATAAGACAATAATTTTTTTCTATTTTCAAATGGTTGCAAGTCTATGAAATATCAATAACCAACAAAATATCATTTTTTGACATTATGGTTTTCGTTTTAGCTAATTCTATGATTTTACCTCTAATCATTGACCTCAAATCAATTTCATCTTGTTAGTTTTCCTCAGCATAAATTCCTAATATCATTGTAGGTGAAATATAATCTCCTAAATTTACTCTCCATTTTAAAATTTAAATATTACCTTAGCAATTCCTTATGGATAGTTAAGATAAATTTAATTTTGTATAATTTGATTATGCTTAAGAAGCCGTCGAAGCAGTATTTATTTCAAACTCATCTTACTTCAAATTAATATTATTTTTACTTGATTAAACATATCACTTTTATTTTTATAGATAACTCCTATTGTAAAATACTAATCAGTGACAGGTATTTCAAAAACTTGTTAATTTTATGTCCACACAATGTATCCTGATGAAGATGCCATTATTGATTTATTTTGATTTTCAAATGTATAAATTCCAATCTTTTCATTTTCTTACACCTTTTCTCCTGTTTATTTTAATACTTCTATTAAAATTGGTTAAACATGTTTAATATTAATTCTAACTTGAGTGTTACTATCATTCTAAGTTTACTAATATTTTGGTCTCATTTTTTATAATAATATTAACAAATTCTAATAAAATTACAACAAAGTTTTATTTTATAAATCTGCATTCTGAATGTAAATGAAATTAATTAAATAAACATAAAAATAATACTTTTTAATGAATCTAGAACTATTAAGTGTTTTTATATTATTAATAAAAAAAGATACTATTTCTATAAAATATAAGGAAATAAATTAAGATTATTTATATAAGGAATGAAATTTAGATTAATACATCCATTAAGAATTAATATGGAATAATTTATTATATAATATATTAATATAAATAATATTGGCAAATAATGTCTGAGTATTATGATGAGGAATTTGGAGAAGTATATCATTATAAATATTCAAGCTTGGATTAGTAATTGGTGATTTTAACATTCCTTAAAGAGCTGCTGATTTACCACCTTAATTTAAAGATCTTCTTGTACCAAAT
Source organism: Paramecium biaurelia (assembly GCA_000733385.1). NCBI lineage: Eukaryota > Ciliophora > Oligohymenophorea > Peniculida > Parameciidae > Paramecium > Paramecium biaurelia. Next base: position 95,192 of record JPFL01000210.1, on the reverse strand, counting down.
AAAGTGTAATACGTATTTTGTACAGGGAATGTTGGAAATAGAGAAAGTGCAGATTGGCTTAAAACATTATCTGGAAATACTCACTTTGTAAAGGGAGATTTTGATGAAGTGAAAGATATACCTGAGACAAAGGTTGTATAAATTGGATCATGGAAGATGGTGATGGTGCATGGTCATCAAGTAAAAATAATATAGATAATATATATTTAGCTTGTACCTCATGGTGATGAAGAATCTTAATATGCATTTTTAAAAGAGATGGAAGGTGATGTCCTCATTACAGGACACACAGGTGTTGCTAAAGTTACAGCTGTAGAAAAGAAATACATTATCAATCCAGGATCAGCAACAGGAGGATTCAATGGATAATAAAAGTATAAATTGTATATGAATATTATAAAGTTCAATACCATCATTTTTGATATTGGAATTTAAGAAAGAAAAATTACAAGTGTTCATTTATACATTAGATGGAGAAGTCAAGATAGACAAACAAGAATTGCCATTATAAAAGTGAAAATATAATCATAATAATAACAAATGATATGTGAGTTGTTAAATTTCATAGATCAGCTCCACAGAACATACTTAAAAGTTAACAATTTTCTCCACCATCCAAAATTGTTTATTTAATCTTTTCTAAAGGTATATCATCATTTTTATCAACTTCTAATGTTTCAAAGATTAATTTTGTAAAATATTCACATAATAAATCCAATAATTGACAATCATCCTAATATATTCTATAATTTTATTACTTTTATATATTTGTTTAAGCATATCCTAGTTAAATTAATTACTTCATCATAAGATAATGCCCTATTACCATCTTTATCAGCAATTTTAATAAACAAATTAACTCTATCCATTAATGTCTTGGCTCTAATGGCTACCATTAAATTTAAAAATTCTCTCCAATTCAAATATCCTGAAAAATTGTAATCAATCTATTAAAACATTTATTTTGCTAAATCTGTAGGTTACATTGAAACTTAATAGATACCATTTCTAAAGGCTTCAAAACTTACACCTTCTCCAATTACATAAGCATCTTCCATCTAACTTGATACAGCTTCTAAGGCTTAATATAATATAAATGTCTAATATAATTCTTTTCTATTTAATTTAGTTTCCTATATTAATTAAGGTATATTTTAAGTAAATAATAATTTCTGCCTTTTTTATAATGTTTAAAGTATTTATTTTTTAGTTTTGATATGTTAATATTTATTTCTGCTTGTTTATGAACTATTTGCAAATTAGATCTCATATGTATTTTAATTCTCCTTCTTATTTCCAATATATTATTATAATTTATCTAAATGTTACTCATGATATTATGGATCTTCATATTTTACTAGTTTTCCACCAAGTAGTACCACTTAAAAAAGTATAAATAAAGATTACTTGGAGCAACAGCATCTGGATCATGATTTTATATGATAGTTTTTTATAAAATTTACAATTCTCTACTATATTACCTAATAATATGTTCATTTTCTAATTATCTAGGTTCTATTGTAATTTATTCATCATCATTTAAATATTCATCTTAATTCTCATATTTTTCAGCTAATGGTGTTTGGTTGATGTCATTAAATTTTTTTTATATTATTTCATTTAAGTTTAATTTTTTTTATGCTTTCTATTTACATCTTTTGTATAAATTTTCAACTTCTTAAGAATTCAACCTAAAATTAGAAACTTTATTGTCTTGCTATTACAAATAATCTGCTATATTTTAAATGTTTCTTTGATATTTCTTACTTATAAATGTTTCCAAACTTTCAGATTTCTATTCTCCAAGTTATTCATCCTTTAAAACACATTCCAAATGATCCAAATACTCTAATACTTTATTAGATTCAGCTATCCCATTAAATTATTTTGTTGGAGATACTATAATTGTTTTATGATGTTGGCAATCAAATAAAGATGTTAAAGGCTCTCCTTTCTAAATTAATTAAAATAGTACTTTAGAATAAAAATACAATTCAATCTATCCCAATTTTAGTTAATCCAATAATTCCTTACCTACTTAATGGAGCATCAATTCACCTTCCCTTTATGAACTTCTTTGTAATGGAATAGGTATATTAAAGTAGCAATATCTTAAATTATCTATTGATTTGCATCAAAGTTTATTATAAAATTGTACTTAGTCAAGTTGTGGTTTAAAATTATCAATACTAATCTTTCCTTTAATTTTATGTTTTATAAGGATCCTGCATTTTTTAGCTTTTATTTTTGTGTAAACTTAACAATAGGAAAAATTATTATACAGTTAACAATGAGTTTACTTTACGATGAGACATTTTACTTGAGTTTACTTTTGCTGGTATTGCTTAATCTAAAAACAGTGTTTGACTTGGAGAAACTGGGATTATTCTTGTTACATAATGATCCTAAGTGAGATTTTGTAAACTATGTTATTAAGGTAAAAGATTCAGTTTATTAAATTTGTTAAACACTTTCGAAATATCTTTATCATATGATTTGTGCTTATCATAAAAGTACTTAATATTAATATGCATTACTTAACCACTATAATATTATCGGATTGAAGGCTATGAATTAATATTTCCTAAACGAATACGAGATGCCGATGTTCTTAAACTTGTGCTTCCTGTTTTTTAATCAACCTAATAAACTCTATTTTCAGACCCTGATCGAAAATGTCGATTCATAGTTATCTTATATATTATTAAATGAAAATTATTAAAAATAAATCCATCGTTTAATCTACTCTTCAAATTTTATTGGTTTTTCTACTATTACTAATTCCTAAATGCAAATATTATATAACCTTAATTTAATTCATTAAATAAACATTCTCTTTTAGTATTTTAATTTTTGGCAGTTTTAATATCCTATCAATCTTTAATTTAAATTTTCAATTTAATTCAAACTTTTATACTTTTTGGATTCAAGTTCTAAATCTCATTAATTATTATTATGTATTCTACTAATATCAAACAGTGAACTACTGTTTAAAATCAATTTAAATTATTTTAGAATAAAAAAGTTACTACATTCACATATTTTAATAAAGATAAAACCTCTTTATTAAATTTAATTTATTTATCAAGATAGTTTTTATTTTCTTAAGATATTGTTCATAAATACCAATATAAATTAATTATTGATATAATTCTTAAACATATTTGACATAGAATGAATTAAATATTCAAAAATAATTTAAATTTATTAGAATCAATTATAAAATGACAAATAAGCATCAAAAAAATGGTTCTAATAAAAAAAATTAAGATTATCCAATAAATAAATTTAATTTATGAAATACTTTGCAGTCCTGTTGATTTTGTGTACATCATTGCTTTGCACATGCTACTCTAAAAGTACAGAAAAGAATGAGAAATCAATATACTATATTTTTTCGGAAGAATGCTTTGATAAATTAGTCATCCAAAAAGATTTCTTACATATTGAATGCATTAAGAAAACTTTATCCGAATTAATTAGCTATACAATCATTATTTTATCAGTCATTTTGAAAGCACCTTAGATTTTTAAGATCATTTAAAAATCAAAAGTCACAGGATTGTCATTTGATTCAATCTACTTTGAAGTATTTTATGAATTTAATATAAGCTCTTTGTTTATTCATTTTCTATTGCTTATAATATGCATAAGTAGAATCCTTGGAAACTTTATGCTGAGAATGTTGCTATCTTAATTTAAACTGTGATAATTGTTGCACTTTATAAAGTTTATGAAAAATCATTCACACTAAGATAATTTTATTTAAGAGCTGCCATTTTCATTGGAGTAAACTTGCCCTTATTCACAGGACTCATTCCTAATAGTGTATTTAATTTAGCAATAATCATAAACATTTGTTTGAGTAATAATACAACTTAAATATTATTTAGTTATATTTGCAAGATTACCATAGATTTGGTCAAACTTTAGAAATAAGGACACTGGATAACTTGCCTTTATAACTATCTTTTTATAATTCGCAGGAGCAGCTGCAAGATGTTTCACTATTTTAGTCAGTTCAACAGATGGAATGTTGATTGTAAATTATTTATTTATTATTTTTGTTTAGCTTCTAAATGTCATTAGTGTTACCCTAAATTTTACATTAGTGTTTTAAATGTTAGCATATTGGAATTCAAAATAAGGAAAGAAAGATTGAGTTTATAATATCAAGTTTTAAAGAATCATCATATATATTTTTTATAGATTTCTGTTTTATTAAATTGATAAAATAAATTAAAAATTCTAAAAATATTAGTATTAAATATTATAAAACAAATTTTGTTAATTCAAATGAAAATTAATCTCAACTTTTTAAGCTATAAAAGATTTCAAAGCTTTCATTTGAACTCAATACTTTAACAGTTATTTAATATTAACCTTTTTTAAAGTTAATAAAAGCTTTTAATTGTTATGCAACATCACCACTTAAAATCTACTCACATATTTATAAACAAATTAATTCATCTTGTGGTAATTATACTGAAATTTCCATAGTATCAATTTTTAATGAACCATATTAATTTGTTAATCTAAAAGGAACTTATTATTAATGAACTAAAAATGAACCAACATATTAAATATTAAGGTTTTCTTAAGCTAATTTCATTAAAATTTGACGAACATTAAATCCATAAGCAAGTTTGATTTCATCATTTGATTCTGCTTCCATCATGAAATTATGAATTTAATTATCTGAATATTCTAATTACATGTAAGACATTGAAATAATTGTAGGAATTTAGATAAATTTATTTTAGATTTTTGTCTTAAAAAATAATTCCCTTAAAAAATCATTTAAAATTACAGGTTAGTGCATTTATGATGAAAAACAAACTTTATCCTTAGATGTTCCAACAAATACTAATGGAATAGTTTTTTTAATTTAGTCAAATAACTTTTCATATTATTTATAAAATTAAATTGTACCTGCTAAATACCATGATTCTTCATCTAATAAGAAGATTTTTGATGAACATTAACAAGCAAATTAACGAGCCTCCTTATTAGGACCATAATAACTTGGATCACAATTAAATGATTTTAAAGACATATCCTAAACAAAAGCCTCTACAAAATGCTATGTCTTTTAATTAGTAGCTTTATTTAAGTGTTTTTGTGTAATAGAATTATAGACTTCAATTTTTGCATCATCTTCTTAATTTGATTCTTATAATGATTCTGTTTTTGGTTCTTCATTTAAGTTTTTCATTTCAATAACATTATTCTTTTTAGTAGAAGCTAAAGATTGAATAATAAAAATATCATCAATGCTTTTTTCAACATCTACATAATGAGTTTCCTCTTATTCCTTCTTTTACTGCTCATCATTAGCCACATCCAAAGCCTAATACCTCTTTGCATAACGAGCTTTAGCCTTCATTTCTTTTTCTTATGCAATTTCATCATCTGATTTTTCTTATTTCTATTGAGGTTTCTCAAATTCCATTTCATGTGGTTATGCAGGCTTACTTGTAGGAATTTATTGTTTTTATGTTTATTTTTATTCTGATTAATCTTATTCATCATTTTATTATTTTTCATTTATATGTTTCTCATCAGCTTATTTAGACTGATCTTCATTAATACCATCAATATTATTATCAATTGTTTCCATTTTATTTATATTCTCATTAATAATTTCTGATTCATTTTTAGATTCTTCATTTTATTTATTATTTTCTTCATCATTATTATTAGTAGATTATTATTCCTAATTTTCTTCAGTTTATTATGAAATTTAAATAAATTAAGGTTATTATTATTCTTTTTTAGTAAGAGAATCATTATCTTCAATTTTAGTTTCCTTATTAAAGATTGAATTCATTTATTCATACTTTTTATTAATTAAATCTAAATTTTCATTTGATATATTAAATTAAGCTTACAATGAACTTAAATCTTTATTGATATTATCAAACTTTTTAGGACTAAATTCAAACTCCTTTTACAATTTAACTTCAGAGATATCATCATTTTCTTGAAAATTTAAAACTGCTACAGGTATATTTTCATCAATATATGTTTAATTTTACTCTTCCTTACTCAAGATTATGTCTTCAACCTTTTATAGTAAAATTAGATTATCAGCCTTTAGTGGTAATTAAATGCTTTCTTGGTTATCTGATTGTTCTTGCGAGTTCTAAATATTATCTTAGCTAAGATCAATTTATCAAGATTACATATTCAAATGAAATTCCTCTTCTTCTTCTTCAGAATAACTTTATTCTATCAATTCTTCAAATTCAGAATAAACTAAGTCTTCCTCTGTTTGTTATAATTATTTCGAAAATTCAAAAATATGTTCTTCTTCTGTCAAAATTTCTTCTACTTCTTCCTCAATATTAATTTCTTCTTCAGTAATTGATTAATTTACTTAGCTATCTGTAATAAAAGAATTTTAGATTTAGAATTAAGAATCATCTAATTCTAATGTATCAAAATCTTAATTATAAGGATCGTCTGCAGTGTTATCAGAATCATAAAAATCAAAATCATCTAATTAATCTTGGTTACTCTCTTCTTAGTCATCAGATTTGCCTTATTGTAACTCATCATCATCAAAATCTATTAAATCATCAAATGTAAAATCTGTCTATAAATCATTAAATTAATTTGTATCAATCTCATTATCACTTTATTCATCTATATGATCATCATTATCTAATGATTCATCTTCATTAATAGATTCCTCCTTTTCTTCTATAAATTCAATATGTAATTTATTTAGAACTTATTAAAACACTTATAAAAATGAGTATTTGGAACTTAATTCATAAATTTAGTTCATTTATACATTAATTTCTTATTAATCAATCATTTCTATAAGGTTTTTCATTCTTTAATAATCTATCTGCCGTTTTTTAAAAATAAACTCAATTGCATCCAGTTAAGCATCTGCTGATATTTATTAGATTGCTAAAAGAACGTCATCTTCCTGATCATTTTCATCTTCATCATAACTCTCAGTTTGTTCATAAATCTCTGAATTTTCATCTAATTCTTTTTATAAATTTTATTATGATTGCGTAAATACTCTCCCTCCTTCAACAGTTATATTTGAAGGTTTATATTTTTCTATTTATTACAATTATTCTTCTAATAACTCTTTTTATGATTTTCCTGTTTATTATTATTTAGGAACTTCTTTGGCAGATTCTTGAGGTTCTATTTATTTTTTTTATATTTTTTTAAGATTAACCTTAACATTATCAAAAGAAATATCTCCTTTTTAATCAAAAAGTTGAAAACCATTATCTGCTTGTAATGGTCTAGCTATTAATAGCAAAAAAAGGATGATTATTTCGTTTTTCATTTATATTAATAATCAATTAATAATTAATATGAGTTATGATGATGAAGTTTGGATTGAAGATGAAAAAGAAGTTTGCAAAATTGAAAGGTTAAATGAAGATAAATCTGCAAGTAAATTTAGAGTTGATCCTTTGGCAAAATAAGGAATATAAGATCTTTTAGTATAATTATTTAAATGAAAATCTTAGTTATTATCAGACCTAAATGAATACAATTGTCTTCATAATATACGAATTAGATATTTAAGGGAATAAATTTACACATAAATTGGCTCTCCAATATTAATTTCAATAAATCCTTATATTTTTCTACCAAATATTTATAATCAAGAAACTCTTGCATATTATAGAGTTAAATTAGGACAATATCAAAAAGGATTAAAAACAAGTACTAGAGAGAATGAATTTGAACCTCATTTATTTAAAATTGCATAGCTATCATTTGACTAATTATTTGAGACTCCAACAAAAGAATTAAGAATATGTTCAATGATTATATCAGGAGAGAGTGGATCAGGAAAAACAGAATCAACAAAAATACTTTTGAAATATTTAGCAGCTGAATCAAAAAGTGGTTTATTTAGAACAATTTAACATGGATAAACTATAGAATAACAAATATTCGCTTCTAATCCTGTTCTTGAATCATTTGGTAATGCTAAGACTGCAAGAAATGACAACTCTAGTAGATTTGGAAAATTTATGCATTTATATTTCAATCCAGATACTAAAAGAGTTAGTACAGCTAAAATAGATAATTATTTATTAGAAAAAAGTAGAGTTGTTAAGATAAATAATTAAGAAAGGAACTATCACATTTTTTATTAAATTATAGCATCACAAATATAAGAATTAAGTATATATAAATCTTATTATAAAAGAGCTTAAATCTCCAAAATAATATGAATATTTAAAAGGAGGAGATCTATCTTAATTAAGAGATGAAAAATAAGAATTTGAAGAAACTGATAAATGTTTAGATAATTTAAATTTTAGTCCTGATGAAAAGAGATATATTTATTAAACTATTGCAGGATTGTTACATCTTGGAAATGTTAAAATTGAATATGACACCGTAAAATCTACATTAAAACTTGATGATTCACTTAATTTGGCATCTTATCTATTAGGAATTAAGATTTAAGAATTAGAAGATCTCATTTGCAAAGTAGTTACTTCTGTTGGAAAAGAGATTGTGATTAGAAATAATAATTTAGAAAATGCTTAAAGTTCTAGAGATACATTAGCAAAACATGTGTATGAAAAGCTTTTTAATTGGTTAATAGATAAAATTAATTAGCAATTACTAAATATTAAATCTTTAAGTTTTTAAAATTAATAGTAACCGTAATTAACTAAATACATGATAGGTATTTTAGATATATTTGGATTCGAAATATTTACTGATGTAAATGGATTACATACAAATAGTTTTGAGTAATTAAATATTAATTTTACTAATGAGAAATTATAACAACATTTTAATTAACAAATGTTTATAACAGAACAAAAAGAATATGACCAAGAATAAATTAAATGGCATTAAATTAAATTTCCAGACAATAAAAAAATCATAGATTTGATTGAAAATTCTTAACTTTCAATCTATAAAATGCTTATAGATTAAACTATTGTTTTAAATAGAGGAGATAAGGAATTTTTAAGTTCTCTTAAATAATTGCCTAAAGATCACTTGGTTTTGGTAGGTGATTTGTAAACAGCTGAAATCGAACCTAGATTTGATAAAAAATAACATAGAATTGCAAAGTTTGATTGGTTTTGTTTAAAACATTTTGCAGGTGCTGTTGCTTATAATGTGGCAGGATTTGTTGAAAAAAATAGAGATTCAATCAATTCTGAAGTTTTTAAAATATTACCAAACAGTACTAATCCTGTTTTAAAAGAGATATGGTCAAATGTTTAAAATAATATTTAAAATATGAAATAAAATAATGTTATAACCAAATTTTAGAACTCATTGAAAGATTTACTTAATTTATTAAATTAGTCAATACCAAAATACATTAGATGTATTAAGCCAAATAATTTTAAATTACCATTAACATTTGATGCTTAAGATGTAAGGAGATAGATGACATGTGCAGGATTGATGGAAGCTATTTAAATTAGAAAAGCTGGTTATGAGATTAGATAAAAGCATTTTGATTTTATTAGAAAATATTAGCATCTTGTTAACAAAAATCCAAAAAATATCAAAAATATAGAAGAAATGCTTAAACTTTTAGGTGAAAATTAATAATTTAGTCAATTTTTGAAAGAATAATAAATATCATTAGGTTTTTAAATAGGAAAGACTAAATTATTTATGAAATAACATTTTAGAGAGTTTTTTGATATCAAACTAATTGAGTTTAGATTAAAATATATTTTGAAAATTTAAAAATAATTCAGAATTTATACAAGTATTAATACAATGAAAAAAAAATTAAAAGAATTACATAAAAAATTAATAAGAATAAAAAGATTAATTAAACGATTGTTATTTAATAAATCAATTGAAAAAAGAATTATATTAAGAAGAAAAATAAATAATATTATATCTTAATGCATTAAAGTTTAATCAAAAATTAATAAATAATATTCAATAAATTAATGGAAAAATAGAATACAAGAGCTTAGAGCTCAAGAATAAGAATAGTTATTAGAAGATGTAGAAATTATAGAAAAATCTATTGAATTTACAAAGATTTTAAGAATAGATTCGAATTCAACAGAAGAAAAAGATGTTAAAGTCAAATAACCATAAGAAATTCAATAAATTGAGATCAAATAATAATAATAATAATAAATACAATAACCTCAAATTAAAAAAGAGGGTAATTAATAAGGATTATTTTTAAAATAAACAATTATATCATAACCCAATTCTAAAGAAATCAAAAAGGAAGAAGAAAAAAATTTAGAATAGCTCAAGCAATAAGAGTTTATTAAATCAAAAGAAATGGAAACTTATGAGGAAAAATTAAATAAATTAATGAATGAATTAGATGATGAAAAGAAAACAAGGATTACAATTTAGAAAGAAAATGAATAACTATTTTAGTCTCTATAAGTTTAATAAAAGGATGAGATGGCAGAGGAGAAACACAGAGAGCAGATTGTAAAATTGGAAAATGAGATATTTCGAAGAGATTAAATAATTCATGATCTCAATGTTAAATTGAATGAATATTCAAAGTAGATAAAATAATCTAGTAGTGTTAATCGAATTTCGGAAGTTTAAGATACTAAAATTTCCTAATTTGAAAATCAACTTTAGAAGAAAAATGAATTGATTAAACTTTACTAAGATTAAATAAAATCTCTAAATAAGGGCTGGAGAATTAAAATTTTGGAAAATGAATGTTTATTCACTTACTTTAATTTAAAAACCTATTAATAAAAACTAGTAATAAATTATTTATTTTTAGCCAATATATGAGTAATTCTAGATTACATAAATTGTAGAAACTGGAGATTTACTTTAAAAATAAATAAAAGATCTTTAATAATAGATTTTATAATTAGAGTAATCATTATTAAAGTCCTAAATGACTTAATGAAAATTATATATTTAATTAGTTTAAAATATGCTGATATTTTTTTAACTATTTTCCCTTTCTTTTGGATACTTTATCTACAAACCATTCACAAGCATTTAGGTACTTAAATAGTTTTATTTATTAGTCTGGGCCTTGTGATACATCTAATAATGTTTTGTAAATACCAAACAGCCTTTTGGGTCCAGCCTATTCTTCTTTTACAGTGGCAGGTTGGTTCAAAAAAGATACATTATTAAGCACCTCTAAAAACTTGCTCTTCTTAATTGGTCCAGATACAAACAATTATGCGTATATTTATATGATTTATATTAATTATAGTAATTTTCATTTGGCAGCTACTCTAAATGAATAATTTAAAGTTCAGAGTTGTTTCACAACTAAGGATTGCATGACATTAGAAACTTCAGAGTTAACTATATCTGATGTCGATGACAGATGGATCTATATTTTAGTATCAATAAATTTAACAAAAAAACTCTTACATTACAAAATATCAACACACTCGGATACATTGCAAAGAATTTATGTTTATTCATCAACCTTGGAACTCAAAACAATGGCAACATTTACTGATACAACAGGAATTGTTATAAAAAATAAAGTGGTGAGTCTTTATAATTTCAATGGGTTTTGTGGTAAGTTTAAAGAATTTACATATTATGGTAATCTTTATACAGAAACAAGTAGATAGGCCTATAATTTTGATATAGAATACATCACTTATTGGATGACATTGCTCCCATCCACAACTTCTGCACTGAATATCTTGTCATCTACCTAAGATGTCGGAACATTAATAGGGAGTGTCACATTTGATGCTAAATGGGGTTGGCAATTCCAAAAAAATTAATATGCTCAATTCAATAATTTAAGAAGTAGTTTTGGTGATAAGTTTATGATATCAGTGAATGTTTTCATTAGTAATCCAAATAGTTAAATGAACTTTTTATACAGAGCTGATTAGAATTTGAATCCATTAGTTTAGATAAGATTTATATCTTCTTCTACTACCTTCGATGTTTAAGTATAGATTGGGGGAGTTATAGGAGAAACACATGGATAAATATCTGCTCCTATGAATACATGGATTCCGATGTTATTTTCTGTTTATAATAATTATAATTTTTATGCAGACAACATTAATCCAGGTATGGCATTATTTGACATTATCACCCCTTCATTTTAGGAATATGGAAAAAAATCATTTAAAATTTATAGTGATTCTTTATCAGATCAATATTTCATTGGAGATTATCCAACAACCACAGTTTGGAACAATGATGCTTCTAAATATTTTAAATATGCTAATATTAGGATATTCAAAGGGTATAACTATCAATTTTACAGTTCTCCAGGCACCAAAAAGTGTGTCATTGAAGTCGGAGAATTATACCCTGTTTGCATAGCTTGTAATGGAAGTCCTGATAGTTTTGGGATGTGCAATGAGGCAGGAACATAAGGAATACCAGTTTCATTAACATCTGCTGACTTACTTTAATGTCCATAAGGACAATTTTACTCCACTTAATGTTCGGTCATCAATATTGATAATTGTTTAAGAGGAAGTAATGCTAATACTTGTACAAAATGTATTGTGGGATCTACATTAAGTAGTAACACATGTTCTGCTCCTACTATAGCATCTCATTGTATAACTGGAACATATGAATGCATCGAAAAGTATAGTGGAGATTATAACACAATAAATATTTCTAATTCTATCAGTTTAAAATGTGATAGTAAATATTATTTGGATAATCAGCAATGTTTAGCATGTGAAAGTAGTTGTAATTCTTGTATTGATGGTACTTCATGTGTAGATTGCCCTGCAAATTAATATTTACTTAAAGGCACTTAATTATGTAGTTCTACTTGTGATACACCCTATAAAGACACTGATAAGATGACTTGTATTGACAGCTGTGCAGTCTATCAGGTAGTGACTGAAGATCTAAAATATTGCAGTATGAAATGTCCAAATGGTTATAAATAAAACTTATAAACATGTTTGACAACATGTCCTTTAAATACATTTAATGAAAATAACATATGTAAAAGTTGTCATAGCAAATGTTATGAATGTTTTGGAAGCTCAAATAAAGAATGCTCAAAATGTAATTTTGGTTATTATTTATTAACAACTATCTGTGAAGACTTTTGTGCTGATACTAAAAAATATGCTAATTAATTAGAAAATGAATGCACCGACACTTGCTTGGCTCCGGGAGTTCAATTTGGAAAGTAATGTTTATATACATGTCCTACAAACTAATATGAGGATTCACTTAAAAAATGTGTTGTATAGTGTCCTGATGGATATGTTGCTGTTGAAAGTGTAATCACAGTAACCCTAAAATATACTTCAGACTCTAAATCTTTTAATGGTTTTGCCTGTAAATAATGTGCTGCTGGATGTTTCACTTGTGATAATGTTGATGAGCCTGGAATAAGTGAAAATTGCATAAATTGTGTTTCAGGTTAATTTTTAGTAGATCGAAACTGTGATGTTTCTTGCCCAATTGATTTCCCTTTAGAAGACTCATTAAATTAAAGATGCTTGACTGCATGTCCTCCTTAATTTTATCAATACAATAGTAAGTGTGTTTTGAAATGTCCAGATTTATCATATGCCTACGATTAGAAATGCTAAACCACATGTCCTGACGGAACTTATCCGGAAGTAGCGAATAATAGTTGTTTGTTATGTGCTAATGAATGTAATAAATGTGATGAGGGAGGGCCATCAAACTGCATAGATTGTAAAGGTGGTTATTATTTGTATGATACAATTTGTGTTTAAATTTGTCCAAGTGATAGAAAATATCACAACACTGTAACTTTTATATGTGAATCAACATGTCCAAATTATTACTTAGATGACGGTACCACTTTCGAATGTTATGATTAATGTCCAGCCAATTTTAATGTAGATGGTTAAAAATGCACATATTATTGTTCTCTTGGAAAATACTTAGATGTGGATACATGTAAAGTTTGTGACTCAAAATGTGCTCGATGTGATGATGGTACAAATTATAATTGCACCAAATGTTCAGCAAATTACTATTTAGATGGAAGAACTTGCTCATTAACGTGTGATGAAAATCCAAAGTATTATAGAAGTGATTATGGTTATGTTTGCGTTGAAAAATGTCCTGGTACTCTGTTAATGGTTGATTCTCTGACGAAATGTGTTGCTGTTTGTCCAAACACGCATCTTAAATATTTAGATCATTGCTTATTAGAATGTCCTAAAGGATACTACCCTGATATCAACTTAAAATGTTAGGCTTGTCCATAAGAATGTCTTGAATGTTCTTCAGATACATCTTGCTCAAAATGTGCGACTAAATATTTCTAATAAGGAACAGAATGTCTAAGAAGTTGTAAAAATAATTTTTATCAAAATCTTATTAATTATTAGTGTGAAGCCAGTTGTACTAAATTAGTAAATAATGATGGTTTAGGTAATTTATAATGTTTGGACGAATGTCCCAGTACTAAAGTAAAACATTAAGGATAATGTGTTTATGATTGTCCTGATGGATATTATAAAAATATTGAAGATAAAATATGTTCTAAATGTTCATTAGAGTGCAAGACTTGTAATGGAGGGACAAATGAAGATTGTATAGAATGTAAAACTGGTTTTGAAAGAAAGGAAGACTTTTGTATTGGTATTTGTCCTATTGGAACATTTTTAAATTAAGTATCATGTGATCCATGTGCTTTCAGATGTGTCTCATGTATAGACTCTAAATATAATTGTATCTAATGTAGAGGAGATCGTCAAAATGCACCTCAATGTTATTGTTAATAAGGATACTATGATGATAGAAAAAGTTTGAATTGTTAAAAGTGTTAACCTCCATGTGTAACTTGCCAATCATTATCATACTGTTTAACATGTTCATTCAACCTTGAACCTCCTGATTGTCTATGTAAACGTCCACCACCCATAACATCTGATTATTGTATTACTTGCAAATTGTCCTTTGCTGAATCAGTTAGATTTAGCAGCGATTTCACTTAAATAATTGTTATTTTTACATATTCTATCACTACTATGTCAGAAGATGCCTATTTCTTCAGCAAAGAGAATTGTTAATTGTGGTTCAAAAATACAAATTTTGGAGAATCTCCTATTTGCTAATAGAACGGAAATAAATACATAATATAATTAGGTAATAATCCTACCATCATTCCTAATGATGTAATTGAATTTAAGGAAAATGTATTTATAGATAATAGTTTACAATTATGCTAAGATATCTATATAGAACAATTTAATAATACTCAATTAGTCTTATCTACAGCAATTATTCCTAATGTGATATTATCCTACCCTGAAAATGCAATATCCTATTGTATGGATCTTAACTTGGAAGTTATCAAAGAAATATATAATGGAGGCAGGGCTTTGATCTATAATTCATGGACAACTAACAGTACAGAGGAAGCAATCAATTCTGTATTAAGTTCGTATAATGGATCTTCATATATTAAAATACCAGGAGGTACTATGCTACCAGACTTAGCATATTATATCACTGTTAATTATTCCAATTTCTTAGGTTATAATAAGACTACAACCATTAAAGTACTTACAAAATAAACCAATCCATCATTATTAACTACTTTTGATGAGACTGCTACATATTATGCTAATCTTGAGATTGTAGTGCCCTTTGCTATATACTCCTACTCATGTTCTGGTGGTACTGTATCGGAACTTACAGAAAGTTATCCAGTCACTTTATCAATTAAATCAAGCACTTCTGGTACAAGTTAGTTTGATTCTACAATTGCAGCTGAAACTGGAGTTGATTCTTCCTTCAAAATACCTGAAGGTAAATTAAAAGCCAGTTAAGAATATCAGTTAGATATTTCTGTTGGAGATATAAAATTAAGCAAAAAGTTGAAAATTGGAAGCAACTAACTTTTCTCTGAATTCCTAACAACAGATAGAATTGTTGGTAACAAAACATTTAACCTTACTGTAAATGCGACCGATAATGATGTACCAAAAAATCTAAGCAAAATTGGTCTCAGTTACACTTGGAATTGCATTAATTTATATTACAATATTCCTTGTAGAACAACCCTGAATAAACCCTTAGTTATGGGCAATAACGAATCTTTAAATGTTTCTAATTTACCTTCTGGTTTTGTTTATTAATTTTCATGTACTATAAAAAAAGAAACACGTTCAGTCACTCTGAATTAACAGATCATTGTAAGTGATCTAAATATGACTGAATAGATTTTTAACACTGAATTAGGAAATAAAGACATTTTAGTAGTCACTGATAACTTGCTCTATAATTTAGATGTATCTTCCTATTACTTAGTGATTATTCGATATTTCAAAATATTAAAGATTGAATACATTGAAAAATCAGTTTTACGACTAAACTTATATCTCTATCTAGGAAATCTGTAATCACAGTAAGATATCAGTGTTATTGTTGGAGGAACATTAAATCGATATAATCTGAGAGTTAAACCAGCTCTTTTCTTGAAATAATTAACTGTCTCACCTACATCAGGATATTCTCTTTAAACAGAGTTTTAATTGGTGATTGATGATGGTGTAAAAAATGAATCTGATTCTACTTAGTACCAGACATTCATTTATAGCAATTTTCAGGATCTAGAATGGGATATTGGCAATTTTTCTAATAATAATGGATATATATTGTAAGATTGGGGAAAAGAGAAAACAATTAAAAGTATTTTACCTTCTTGTAAATATCTTCTTGTTAAAGTTAACAAAGATGATTAATTTGGAATGAGTTATGTGGAAGTTTCAGTCAATAAAGCAAAAACTGCTGTTAGTGTAAAAAATAATATTGAATTTGTTTATGATTATTTTGATTTTAATTAAACCAATCTAATCTTAGATTAAATTGTTATTATGGAACTATATTTCCTGGAAAATATTAAATGCAATTATAATTGTTGGAATAGAGGAGCATGTGTGAATGAAGTGTGTGTCTGTGATTAAGATTACTCTACATTTTCTGATTGCTCTGGAATCTTAAATGATTAAAATGTTTGGGATTCACTTGCCACTAAATTATATACTGACTTGTCTTAGGCAGAATAGTCTCAAGTTGTCATTAATTCAATATCCCTACTGTATCAACTATCCTATTTTAAAACTGTCTTTGAATTAACAAAACCTGAGTAATTGTTTTCTTAAATAGATGCTTTCCTTCAACCCCAAAATACTGACACAGGAATTATTTCATAAACCCTTTAAAATATTAATTATTAAGCAGCCTTTAAAATATTAAATTTTCTATCCTCTCTAAATAAATAATTATTTACTAATGATTCTTATGTATCTCAAATGTTCTCAATTAACTAAAAATTATTTGATAGTTCTAATGCATTAATTTTATACACAGGAGATATTTTATTAGAAGGAGAAAAATAAAATTATACTTCCAGCTCTATGTCTATCAAGCTATAAAAAAAATCATCACAAAAAAAGAGGCTTCTATTGGCAGAAAATATTTATGTTGATAGTTATTTTGAAACCAATATTTTGAGGTTATAAAACAATTTCCCTTATCCAAATCATACTCAATAACTTTATTACAAATCAGAGAGTTAAGTAAGAGAATATACAGAGCTGAAGAAAATAAGACCAAAATAAAAGGTGTTTGATTTCATTTCTATTGATACTAATTTGGTTTGTATTTTAAGTACAGATGCCAAAACTTTTGATGACTATGGTTGTCAAACATCATCTTAAACTCCTCCTATCACATGCTCTTGCGATGCAGGATATGTAACCTTAGTTGATGACTACCTATATTATTACAAACCTTTTTATTTCGATCTTAACTTTGTTTTAGATAGAATATTCATACTTTTTGCATTTGGTGGATTCTCCCTTCTTATTTTAATCTTTTTGATTATCGGTCATATCAGAGATTCAAATGATATTGATACTACTAAACCAATTCTTCCAGGATTCAGTAAATAGCCTACTTCCATAAAAAAAGTTTCAGTATTAAATAGAGTGAGAAGAGCTCAAATAATACCAATTGAAGGCGAGCCTAATAGTCCTACTGAAAGCCCTGAAAAACAACAGTAAGATTTGTAGTAAGAATAACCAGTTAGGTAGTTTAATTCTGAAAATCGACTTTCAAATTGCTATTAGGTTAACAATTTATTAGGGGGAATATTTTTGTTTAAGAAAAATTTTGGTCGTAAGTAAAGGTTGCTTATGCTAATGAGTAGAGTAAGTCTTACTGCAGGAATTCTTGGATTTATAGTGAACATGTAAATTATATAATTAGATAACATAATTTTATTTGCAAGTGGAGTAAGCTTGTTACTTAGAATATTTAATGTATTATGTGAGTATTTGAATACTAGAGGTTAGAAAAAAAAATAATGCATTTACACATTCTTTAGTTACTTTATAACAATAGCATTTTTATTTGTTGGATTATTAATTTCAACATTATCATACTTTTTAGTTTATGATAGACTTGTAATCTATTGGGGAATAGGTCTTGCTTGCATTTTAGTTACTGAACTAATTGTGACCGATTTTATACTATAATTAGCATCATTATTAATAGATTATATTAAATTTAGAAGATAAATAGAAGAGGATGAGGAATATGAAAATGAATACGAACCTATTCATTTAGCAAAAAGCCCTGAAAATGAAGACGAAAGCAAATTTGCCTGAATTATTATTAAAAAAACAAATTATTAACATCTTTCATTTCTAAATAATAAATTTTGTTAACAATTCTAGCAACTCTAATAAAAAAATGGTAATTTTTGCAAAACTATAAATTGTTCATTGCTATAAATTCGCTAGTTCAAGATTAAAAAATTTGTCCAACAATTTCTAATATTAATTTTTTTATTTCGCTTATTCATTCTTGGAATTTAAATACTGCTAACTTAAGTGATTATATTAGGCTTCTATTTCTGATAATCTTTCTAATTCTTCTTATGCTCTTAAACATTTATCGACTGAATTATGCCACTACTTCTTTGTGTATTTTAATTACAGCGTTAATTGTTCTACAATACCTATTAATTAACCTTCATCAAATCCTGTATCATTTTTTATTCCATTTCTCAAGCCTAAAGGGCTTTTATCTTATCCTTATTACTATTCTTCAATTAAATCAGTTTCAGTGTGAAGTTAAGGTATGGCTGAGAACATTAATGGTGTCATAGAATTAAGGAGGAATTAATTTAGCTCTATATCTTCTGTCTATTACTCGGCATCAATTCCTTTACATTCGGCTTAAAATCGTGGGCTTTATCCTACATTCTCTTAAATTTTTGTCTCTATATTCAAAGAATTTCCCACATTTACATCATTTTCAATGTTTGAGGTTTAAGATGATTTATCATAAGTCAAAGGTTTTTCTAAAATAAAGGATTCAAAAATTTAATTTTCTAATGTAAACTCCCTATTTCTTTATGAGCCTCTATTAATATATTTTATGATATCATTAAACTAATTTTAAACTTAGTCTAATCTTCTAGAAGAGCTGCTTCTATGTGTTTTTACTAAAGATTCGCCTAACTCACAATTTGAGTTTTGTGATAAAAGTTGTTGTAAAATTAGTTAAATTAATTACTCAAATTTATCTTTGATTTATTCAATATATGGAATTTCGAAATACAAATCTGAGAAAGATATAGCAATATCAGGAAAGGATTAAATTCTTGACTTTTGTAATTCTTGTTCTAATTCTTACCCCTATCTCTCTAATTAATCTATAAACCCTTATTTTTCTTTTTTAAGTTTTAGAATTGTAGCTGCATCTTAAAATTATCTGGCTATCATATTTTGTGATTTTTCTTCTAGATGTTGAATTCGGCTAGAAAGTTAGTTATTATTTCGTTTTAATTCATTCATTTTTAGTTAACCTTCTATATCTAGACTTTATGTAATGAGATGATCCTTCTGTTTATCTATTAATTTATCAATTATAAGTTTTATTGGACTGTCTTCTTCTTAAATTTGTGAAGAAAGAGAAAATAAATTTTTATTTACATTTTGCATTTGTTATTTTTATTTTAAAAGTGTCTTTTATGCTTCAACCTAAGAGTTTATCATTTAAGCTAATTTGATTCTTAACTATTCATTTTCATTTTCTAATTTAGTTTGCAAATGCTTATATTGTATTAACTATAGTTCTAAAGTTTGGGTTTCAAATTGATTTGAAGACTTTGGGGGAGATTTCATTTGCCCTATCTCTTTATCCTTCAATTCTAATTTAAAAGTTAGCTCAACGATTTGCGATCTGAGATTTTCATTAACCTCCTATAAAGAAGTCATAAAAGAAAAAAAATAAGTTTATAAACTTAATTTATATAAAAAGGGGTACTTAAATTTAATTATAATGAAGATATATTAAAAGCTCACTAGATAAATATCATTCTCCTAAATTACTGCACTCTAAAATTCAAATAAATGAATTACTTTTAAAGTTGTACTTTTGTAATGTCGATTCCAATTTCATATTTTTATTGTATAACTCTAGGATTCTTCTATTTAACTAACTTATCCCATCAACATACTCCGATACACTGTGTTGCAAATAAATAATTTAATGTTAGAGATAAATTATTTATTTTTAATTTTCATCTTAAATACTAATGATACTTGATGATGAGCTCGTATTTTCAAAGGTTTAATCTTGTTATTTTTAATGTAGTAATTTTATAACATGATTAGATGCATTAGTCATTTAAGTCAATTAGTTGTTTTCTTCTATATCATCTTAGTTTTGTTTTAATAGTGATTCAATAATCGTTTAAAAGTAACCAATTTTTTCATTAAATTTTTGGTCTAAAGTTTCATATTTTAATAATAGTGCATCATATTATTATTTTAATTGCATATTTTCAAAAGATAGGGTATCATTATCTTCAATTAAATTGTTAGGAGCACACTGAAGTTCAATTTATTATGGTTCCATCTCAATTGCCAAGTTTTCTGAGTTTGAAGATGTCAATTCTTCAATGATGGCTTTTTGCTTATTCAATCTGTCACTTAAGGATTCAATGTCCTTATTCTTCTTGTTTATTAAATTCATTGCTCTGAACAATTTTCCAAATAATATGACTTTTTGCTTCTTCAGTTGTTCAATTTCTGGAATTTATTAACTCTCCTAATTTATTTCGATTTCTTCTGCTTTTCCAAGGTCATCTTCTTTTCTT
>JPFL01000210.1:7044-69998 GCA_000733385.1 Paramecium biaurelia | reverse complement strand
CTCTCCTAATTTATTTCGATTTCTTCTGCTTTTCCAAGGTCATCTTCTTTTTCTTGTGAAATGGAAGCATTGTTTTAATTGCTTAATTCATCTAGAATTGCTTTCTATTTATGTAATCTTTCCTTCAATTCCTCAATTTCATTATTCTTTTTATTAAATTAACTCATCACTCTGAATAATTTGCCCAACAATTTATTATTCTGACTTCTCAGCCTTTTTTATCCTTCTCCATCCTCTTGTGTTGCTGGTGCTGATTCTTCTTCTTATTGTTCAGATTTTTCTTTCACTTCCAAATCTTCTACTTCTTTAAAGTTTTAAGATATATAATTATTTATGGCTTTTTATTTTTCTAATCTTCTTTGAAAATCTAAATTGCTTTTCTTTGTTATATTTAATTGAGTAGCGATGCGTAACACTTTAGCTAAGAGTTTTTAGTTTAATAATTTAACTTTTTCAAATTCATCTACACTTAGTTAATTTTCCTTATTTTAATCTTAAACAATTAACTCTTATTAATTTTCAAGTTAATCTTTTTCATTTGTTACATTCAATTAATCATCAATTCTTTCATTATTTAAGGTTTCATTAATTGATTTTAGCTTGATAAGCCTATCTTTTAAATTTTCGATTTGTTTGTCTTTTTATTAGTATTTTATCATTAACCTAAATAATTTGCCAAAAATCTTCTTATTTAGCATTTTCAATTTGTTTTATTCATCTCGATCATTATACTTTATATCTTCTTCTACTAATTATTTTTTTTCAATATTAGAAAATTCATTTACCTCCGTCCTCTATTACTCAAGGGTTAAAAGCAAATCATTAATGATGGCTTATTATTTTTGGATTTTTTATTCCTAAATTGATTTATTTTTTTCTAACTTTAAAGTTTTACATAAGATCAAGAATTAACTCCCAATTTGTTTTTTTGTCATATTTTTAAGTCGAATATTTTGGATATTTTTTAAATCAACATTCTCATTTAATTTTCTAACAAGCTGACTATTTTCTTCCTCTTTTGTCTAGTACATATTTATTTAGGACAATAATTCAGAATTTGACTTATCTAATTTTCTGTTTTAATTTTCTAAAATTTATATTTTATTTTTTAAGTTATCATTATCTTAGCTTAGATTTTTATTTAGTAGTTGCTCTGACTTTGTTTAATCTTCTAACTTTGTAATAAGTAATTATTAATTGTCAAATTCTGATTATAAATTTATAAAGTTTCTTTTTAGGCTAAGATATTCATCATTCAAAGTATTAAATTTATTTAACAAATCATCATCTGTTTATGAAGCACTTTACAGATTGGCTATTTCATTCTCAAGGTTAAGATTTACTTGAAGTGGTTTTTCTGCTAATTTTTCTAATAAATTTAAGTTTTCATTCTTTAAATCATAAATACTTATCTCTAGATTACTGGTTAATTATTTCATTTGATCTAACTAATGAATTAAACAGTTCTTATCATTTTCAAGGGCTTTTGTATTTTCCATTTGAATTGACACACAAGTCTATAATGCATTTAAAGATTCATCATCTATTCTTTTTTGCCTTTCCAATTCTTCTTTTTCTTCAAATAAATCTTATATTTTTGCATTAGCAACTAAGGAAAATAGGAATTTATATACTTGCATAATTATGAGCAATATTATCATTTTCCTTTCTTAGTTATAAATTATTCGTTTTTTGGATTTCAATTTATTATTGTTAAGAGTCTATCATTTCTTGATATTCATTTATTTCATCTTAAAGCTCATTAATCTAATTCTTTAAATTTTATATTTCAATAGGCCTATGAATTATAAAAGTATAATACAATTATTCTGAACTGGAAGATATATCTTTTTATTTTAGAGCCTTTATTTCAGAATTATTTAACTTTTCTTGTTAAAGTTTTCTTTATAGCTTTCTAATTTCATTCACTAATACACTATTTTAGAGTTCAAGCTTTTTGATTAATTGTTCTTTCTAATCTATTTCCTACCATGCTTATCTTAAGTCAGAAGTCACCTAATTATTTTCACTTTTTAAGCATTCAATTTCTTATTGCAATTGGCCTCCTTTTTCATTCAAAAATTATTAAAGAGCTGGCTTATCTGGCAATTTGCCTCTTTCAGTTTATATTTGTCTTTCTAAATCACTTTTATTGCTATGGAAGGAACCTCTTCCAAATCCGCTTCCTTCAACTTTTTTTAAACCTTCCTCAAATTATTTTTTATATTTGTCCCTTTCTTATTATAACTAGTCAACTTTCTAAGTTAATTTTTGTGCAAAATCTTTATTCAATTTAGATTCCTTAAAAGATCTTTCAAGTGTTTACTGATGCTCTAAATCAAGAAGAGTTTTAACTTTTTAGAGCTGAGTATCTATTTGCTATTTATAGGGATAGAATAGCTTACTTTAACTCCAATAGGAACAGACGATGAGTTAACTTATTGGATATTTTTCATTACGAAATAAATAATAAATAATATTAAAAAATGGCAGAAAAGGAATAGAAAAAAAATATCAAACCTGCAATGTTGAATATGAAAAACTTTTAAATTGCTGTGGGAGCCACATTAATTCTTCAACCTCTCGAAGTCCTACAAACATCAATGATTGCAACAGGCTATTCAAAATAAAATATTAATTTTAAAGGTTTATCTCTAATTGCCTCCTAAATTTATAATCAAGAAGGATTAAGAGGCTTTTATAGAGGGACCATTTTATCAATAGCAAAAAATACAATATCTTTTTCATTTTTTTTCTCAGGCATAGAAAAATATAGGTAATTTATGAAATTATAAAGAGCCCACCAGCCCATTATCCCGTCTATCTTCAAAGTCTTTTAAATTTAATAATTGCTTCATCAAGCAAATTAGTGGGTACGGTAGCCTCAACACCATTGGCTGTCATGAGAACTAAAATGTAAATTGTTGGTAACAATGAATATAACAAAATTGATAAATGTTTCATCAAGATAGCAAAAGAAGAAGGCTTTTTTGGATTTTATAGAGTATACATTATTATAATATTAAGGGTGCGATTGCTGCAATTTTGAAAGATGTACCTTTTTCCGGAATTTAATATACAATTTATCGGAATTTATTATATTTAAGTGGTTTATTTACAAATGGTGAGGATCCAAAAAAAAACTCCATTTTAGTAGCAACATGCGGTTCAAGTGCAGCAATGTTAGCCATTATGGTTACATACCCATTTGATAACCTAAGAATAAGACAGTAAGCATAAAACAAGAGTGTAATTCAGCTTATATATCTTAGACTAATTTACTTCTGTTGGCAAAGACATTACAATAGACTGAAGGTCTTAAAGGGTTTTATTAAGGATATTTACCCAGATTGATTAAAAAGTGTATATAAAGTGGAGTTCTATGGATGGTCTATGAAAAATTAGCATTGAAACAGAAAAAAAAAAATATGGAGTAATGAATTGAATAAAATTAATTATGATAGTTAATAAATATTGATATTTTCATATAAGAGTATCTTTTAAACTACTACTTATTGTTTATAAGGATAGTAATTGTTTTCTTATTTAATAAGGAAAGTAAATTTTTTTAGGTCCAAACGCTAAATTTATTAAAATCTTTTTCATTGATAGCTCCTCAATAAAATGATGCATTCTTACAAAATTTTACTTTATATCCTTTTATGATAAGCATCTTATCCTAAAAAAAAATTTAGATTATTTTCAGCTTTTTAAAAACTGCCTGTTATTTTTAAATAGTACAAAGTAAAATTAAAAATGCTAAAAAAATAAATTTTGGAAACTCAGATTCCTATATGATTAAGATGAAAATCAATCGAATTCAAAGATTATATTACACAATACAAACTGCATGGATTAATTTAAAATATATAATAAAATGTGAAAATAAGAAATAAAACCTCATTTATAAAGACGTATTAACCATTGAATTAATTAAAGTACATCAGTAAGAATGCTAGGGTTCTAAATATATTAAAATCCCTTGATATGATTTATTTATATTTATATTTAATTAAAATAATATGGATTTTGAAACTCAAATCATTATTTGTAGAAATAATGCGAAAAGCGTAGTGGACAAAAGACTTAGAGGATTTGTTTAGGTTTGGAATCAAGTAAATTGATTTTGAACATTAGATTTTTGATGAAGATGAGGAAATAATCGATTTTGAGGCTGACCCTAATTTGGTAAAATAAATAAATCATTACTACTAATTGCATGAGTATGATTAAGTAAATAAAATAAAAAAGTAGACTTAAATAAGTTTTGTTGAAAAAATTGAAGATTCCAATATTGAGCATTTGATGGACTAAAAATCAATTGATTATCTAAAATTCTTAGGATTCCAAAATGATGAATAATCTAAAGACAGTGTTTAAGAATGGTTATCTAAAATAACTCCTTTGTTGAGTGAATGTTATAGGTTAAATTGCATAGAAATTATTGAAATTTTAAAAATTAGTGTTGCAATATTTTTCTATATTGAAGGTTTAACTGAAAAGGAATTTCAACAATTTGCTTTAAAATGGGGAATTTAGTATCCATTACCTCCTCAAAGATAAAGAAAAATAGTTGAAGAAAATAAATTTGTTTTTGAGAGACAAGGAAAGAAATGATTTAACATAATATTATTGAATATTGCTATAAAAAAATTAATGCAGTAAAAAGTTCATCTAAAATCGCTTGAGGATGCGAATGAGGATCCTCATCTTCATGAAGCTATAAAATTGTTTTTAACAATGAATAAAGAAAATCACACAAGGGAAGAACTGTATTTTATATTGCAAAGAATGGAGGAACTTCCATACTTTAAACAATTTGTGGCAGAAAAATTATAAAAAGGAACTTAAAGGAATGATATACTTGAAGTATTTATTAGGTTTTTCCCCTTAGTTGTGTTCAAGATTGAGGATGGAATATTTTAAAGGTGGAGATGTATTATTCTAAGAAAATGATCCTTCAAATGATAAGCTTTACATTATATTTTATGGCGATGTTATGCTTATGAGATTGAAAAAGATGGATTAACTAATGACATTGCAAAGATAAAACTCAGAAGCTACTCCTTTGATTCAGAATTAATAACAGCAATTTAAAATTTCTACAATTTTACATGCAAAAAGACTAACACATAAAATAGTCAAACATCATAATCATCATAAAGAATCATGCATAAATCATGAGGAAAAAAAAAGGTTAGAATAATAGTATGGCGAATGTATGCGAATATTAGGAGAAGGGAACGGTTTTGGTGAAAAAGCTTTGGCAGAAAATATCCCAAGAACTCTTACTGTTGCTTGCTTTAGCTTAGAATCATTCATTGTTGTGTTGAAAAAAGATGACTTTATGACATATCAAATGACATTTGAAAAAACAAAAAAAGAAAAGCAATAATTGATGTTTAATATATTTAAGAGTAATTATCCCTTGGAATAATTTAGATGTTAATAATGAATATTCATCTTAGAGATTAGAAAGTATGATTTACAGTTGTTAAACAATCTAATATGATAGAGCTACATAATTAACATAAGAAGACGAAAGTGGAGATTCATTTTATATAATAATATCAGGTGACGTAACTGTTTATAAAAGAGTTGATAATAAAAACATTCCATTATGCATTGTTTCTTAAGGACATTTATTAGGAGAGGAAATTGTAATTAATAAAACTGGCAATTATGAATTTACATCTCAAGTCACATCTTTATAAGCTCTTGTTATTGTCATAGATTCTTAAGAGTTTATTCACAAATTTCCAGAGGAGTGTCGAATTTAGATAGAACATGATTATAAATCAAAAAGTCGTAATAGATAGAATTTAGTTAAATTACTTTGTTAAAAAAGAAAAATTGACCCAACAACAAATGGAGTTAAAAAAGATTAGATTTTAAAATTAGCCGAAATAGATAATTATGATATCACCAATCAAACAAGTTTCAATAGTGCAAAGAGATCAGAATTAAAATTAAATTAAAATTTTTTAATGGTTTATTCTAATCCTAGCGTTTAAAATTATTGTATATAATCTATTGTTGAGAAAGAAAAAGTTTTTTCTTCAATTCAATTAAACTTGAATCCAATTAATACTAATTAGAATGAACCAAATGAATTTAATTTAGGTAATCTATCTAAAGATTATCTTAAAAGAAGGAAATTTTTATTTTAATCTAAATTAAATAAAAAACTCCCTTTAGAAAACTTTTTAAAGCCTAGTTCTAGAATACTTCCTATGTCAATAAAGCGTGATGTCATTAGAAACTATAAATTGAATAATAAAAAAATTAATTGCCATTCTAGTGTGAACATTATTACTTATGCTAGTCCAGTTACATAAAAAAAATCTGATTCAAAATTCATATAATATGATTGTAGAGAAAGTAGTACTAATATATACACATAATTTGATGATAAATAGTCTATTTGATTATAGATCTGTAGTATATTAGATAAATTTTTATAAATAATTATCATTGTATTTTTAAGATACAACATTCTACTTTAGATTGCTCTGAAATTTACTATAATATACATCATCTATTTTAATAAACAATGTAATTATTATAAAACTTATTAAAATAAAAATTATTATCAAAATGAGTGAAGACGAGGAATGGTTGAATATAGGCAAATCATTTGTCAAAAATTAATCAGAATAATAAGACAAGATTATTGAAAATAATATTGATGAAAATTTAAAAGAGAAAAAGAAGAAGGATAAAAAAAAAGAAAAATTATAATAAGCATAATAGCAAATTGCTATAAAGTTTACAGAAGTAGAGATTGAAGCCTATTATGACTAAAAATTGGAAAATTGTAATTATGTATTTTCATATTGATTTTTTCTGTAGAATATAAAATAGACACTTCAAAATCATTTATTTATAAACATGAAATGGGAGTAGGTTTATTATCTGTCTAAGTGCTTCCAATTGGTGATAATTAAATTTTAGCTTATAGTTTTCTCGAGTAGGATATTCCTCATTATATCAGAACAAATTAGTACTCATTTTTAATATCCTTAGATAAAAAATTATAGGAATGAAAAATTAAAAAAAAGTAAATTAAATCTTTGATAGCGTAATAAAAACAAGGGAAAAATCAACCTTTGAGTATACTAGATATATTGAGACTGCAAATATTTAACCAGAGAAATCATATGTGATATAACCTCAATCTAAGATTAGTAATGAAGATTTTGTACCTTTTAACAATTAATTGATTGAAGTTGATCCTATTTCCAAAGATTAGAAGCTCTAGGAGCGAAATTTAGAATTATAAAACTAACTTCAAACAAATGTGAATGATTTAGATATTTGGAAAGAATTTTTGTTAATTTAAGAAAAAATTGCACAATTATAAGGTTATAATGAACCTTTATTGTTGGCAAATAGAAGATTATCAATTTTACAAAAATTAGAGCAAGTATCAGAAGTTCTTTCTGATCATCCTTGGGTATTAGCATATAAAATATCTCTAATGCAAAATTTAGAGTTAAGAAATGATGAATTACATAAAGATATAAATACTTCATGGTCTGAATTATTTTCAAAATATGTACATATACAACCAATATGGATTTTATTTCTTGATCATAAACTCAAAACAGAAATATTTAGTGCTACTATGCTAAGAGTTGAAGCTAGTAAACATATAGCTAATTTATAAAAGTTAATAAATGAAACAACAAGGGCATAACTTGTTTAACTATTTAAAAGAATTTATATAGAATTAATATAATAAATATCTTTTTATGAGAGTGAAATGGGTTTTAAAGAAAGATCTGTAGGGATTCTTTAAGCACTTTGTGAAATGAATTTATTTGCTCCAAAACATTTATAAAGGACATATGATTTAGAAGAAAAAGTAAAAGAATTTAGAAATTATTGGGATTTAAATGTAAGAACTGGTGAATAAAGCGAATATGGTTGGATTGACACTCCTGAATTAAAAGAAGATTTTATTGGGTATTTTGATTTAAGTCTATAAATATAAGAACAAGATGATTAAATATAATAATTCCTTTTATTTTAATAGTTGAAAAGATGGAGACCTGCAAATTAACGTTTTGATATTGAATGGATTAAATAAAATGTTGATGCAGTAGTTATTTATGAAGATATTGAACCATACCTTTACATTTTTAATGATTAAGAATCTAAACTTAATATTGTAAGTATTTTATTATAGTAAATTGGGTATCCTCCTATCGATTCATATATTTTACCTCAAATAAATTAATTTCATAGTGCTGATATGTGTTATAATAAAATTAGTTTTGATTATCTTTAAAATGAATTTTTTATAAAATATCAAAGTATTTTTTAATGTAAATTGCAAAGTAATCTATCCAAATTTGTTTATGTAAAAAGGTTGTTGGAAAAAGTTTATCAATAAATTAATAATTAATTTTTATTGGTGTATTTATTTATGCTTTATGGTATTTTATATTTAAATAATGATTTAATTGCACCTAATTAAGTGTTATAATAAGAATTAAAATCAGGATTAAAATAAATAAAAAATATATTAAAAGATCAATAAAATAATTTAGTACTTTGGATTCTTTACCAAGAAATTGAATCACTTAAAAAATAATAGTATCAAGTTCAACTAATTTCTTAAATTAAACTTTATGCTAAATCTAAGAAATAAAAATTAATGATATTATATTTTGAATTTCTTCATTAGAATTCTTATGAAAATTCTATTAATATAATAAAAGTAACATATTTATTAATTTGATTTTTAGGAAGCTCTTAAGGCATATGGAGAAGAGACAAATATTAGTGATAGCACTTTAGTTTTAAAATTAAGAAATCTATGTAGACAATCAAGGAATAAGTGGTAAAATATTGAATATCTTTTCTAATATAAAAAGGAACTTTAACCATTTTCATTGTCTAAAAGATCTATACTATTAATTTTTTTCTTGTTTCTCTAATAAAATTCCATAAATGAAAATTTATAAAATTTGATGCAAGAATCAAAGTAATTAAAAATTGTTCATTTCACTGATCAATAACAAAGGAAAAAGATTCTGATTAAGTATAAAAATGAAGTTTCATTAATTTTGTTAAATCTATTAAGATTTTCTTAAGAAAAAGAAGAAATTTGTAAAGTAGCTTTAAAATTGGATTAAGATTAAATAATTTTTTTTATTACTTACATTCATTATTTAACCAAAAAGTTTTTATACTTTTAAAGACTTGTTGAATTGCAAGATATAATTTAATTATAATCTCCTTAAATTTGTTGGATAGCCTATGTACTTAGTTAAGATCCAAATAAATCATGGTTCTTAGTAGAATATTTAAAAAATCAAACAGAGAAGGGATTAGCATAGATATATTGTGAAAGTAATGATTAAGAAAGTAAATTATAAAACAATAAGTAGATTTTGAGGGCACAGTAAATTTAAAATATAATTATATTTTGGAATTGATGTCAATGGATTTGTAAAAAAAATTGAATCCAAATGTAAAACAAATGTACAAGAGTTTAAAAAGAAACCCATACTCTATAGTATTGAATAATAATAACTAAATTAGTATATGTATGCGAAAGTAATTGAAGAGCTTAAAGAGAGGAATGAATCACTTAATCTGCTCCAAGATTTACAAGAAAAAGAGTTAAAATGTTTTTGATCAGCAATTATAAATTCATCTTGAAATTATTGTTAAGTTAATACATAGATTTTTCTCTTCAATATAATATTATATAGTATTTTCAAAATAGTGGAGCAGATAGTAATTTTTATATATTATATATAAATTATAATAGAATTTCTGTAGGCCTTCTACTAAGATAGAAAGGTATTTATCAACAGTAGCTTTATCAACTTCTTCAATAAATCCTTTTCTTGTCTGCTTTTCATTAACAACTATGAGATTTTCCTTTTCCTCTAATAGATATAAGAAAATCTTCCCTTATTATTCTTAAATATAAATATTTTAAAATACATGATATATGATTGGCTGTTTACTTTTCAAACCTATTTATGACATCTTTTTCTGTTTTACATTTTAATATTTCTTTTCTAATTACATATAATGACTTTAACAGTTGAGAATTACAAATTTAGGAACATTTTTTGACTCTATTTTACTGTATATTTTTTAATTAATTATTATCAGACTGATTGACTTTAATAACAGGCCAACAAGGAAATTATATTTCTAATACTCTCTTTTTTATGATCATTTGATGATCAAGGCTTAATTTTGGTTCTTTGTATAATTTGCTAATCTTAAAAGAAATGTTTTTATCATTAGTATTTTTTTAATTTAGAAAAAATAATTATATTAAAATTAAGGAATGTCACTCAGCTTTTTGGATCTGATAAGGTTTTAATATCTCTAATAGCCAAATTAGATCTGCAAACAGGACATTCTTTTTTATTTTTCTAAAGCCACTCTTTTATACAAATGGAATGAAAATTATGACTAAATTAATTATTATTTAATACTGGCAATGTGTTTGTCTGACTTCTTAATTATTATTTAAATTGTCTAAACAAATGGCACAATTATCTAAGTTATTACTTTCTTAAACTTAGATTGGAGTTAAAAGATCGAAAAGATTTTCTTAATCTTATTATTAAGTGTACTGATCGGCTTGTTAGCCTTCTAATCTAGCCATTCTTAACCTTGCTTATAATCTTAGCATTTTTCTCTTTCTAATATTTTTACATACAAAAAATAATATAAGAATTATAATCACTGCTGCTGAGATAGCAACAACAATTATAATTATTACAATAATGGAAAATGTATCTTCTGATTTATCAAATTTTGAAAGTTCTATTGTTAGAGTACTAACGATTGTGTTTAACTGATCATTTATTAGTCTGGCTGCAAAAATAAGCTAAATATTATCTAAGGGAAGACTAAGAGGAGAAAAGGTAAATATAAAGGGTTAAGTGTCATATATTC
This sequence comes from Paramecium biaurelia, assembly GCA_000733385.1. Taxonomy (NCBI): domain Eukaryota; phylum Ciliophora; class Oligohymenophorea; order Peniculida; family Parameciidae; genus Paramecium; species Paramecium biaurelia. The sequence continues at coordinate 59,063 of JPFL01000210.1, read as the reverse complement.
TCTATAGTTTTATATAGTGATCTTCATTATTCAATTTATATTAGCTTGGAATGATTATTGCATTTGTTAGTTGCATAATAATTTCCATTCCTTAAAAGCTATCAGTCTAATATTGAGTTTATAATTTACACTTAGCTTTAATTCAAATTCCATATTATCGTCAGGATTAATATTCATATAAAAGAATTAAATTTCATCTCTAGAGAAGTAAAATTCTTGTTATTTCTCTTAAATTTCTTAAGCCTCATAATGGCAATCAGATCCTATGTAACCGTAGTTGCATTCACATCCATCATCCTTTAATAATATTGATATTTACATTGCATATTCCATTATTTGAGCAACTATTATCACAGTACTCGTCTTAGCTTCCCCATATAGTTATATTATAATTTCCTTTATTGTTATTAGAATATGTAGTGATATAAATTACTTGTCCATTTGGTTATATTTTTAGAAATCTTGTTCTTCTCTTTTCATAATAACTTATTCATTAATCTAATTTAATACCTTATATAGTCACCATTAGATTGGTTAACTTTTGCAATTTAATTAAGATCATAAATAAGGTTAAAAGAAAAATCATCTTAAAACAAAGTAACTTAGACATAATAATAAGGTTGGTTTAAATTTTTAATCCTATAGGTATTGTTATATGACAATTTATCAATTGAGGACCAATAAAATTAATCACTAAATTCTACATCCCTTTATTGTTTAGTGAGTACAAGAAAAAAGAATAGTATTAGCATTGATAATTTATGTTAATTAAAATAATAGTACTCAAACAGAGAATTTAGTTTTAATTAAAGAGGATCGTTTTTCAAAGGATTATTAGATGATTTATTAATTATTGAAGCTTTTTATAGTAAAAAAAATACGATTAAAGAATGATTAATTCTAATATTTTCAAAATAATACAAACTAATCTTACAAGACTCTATTTGTTAAATACATAATTAAATAATAATAATTTATCCAAGTTAAACAATATACTTATTTTTATTTAAACTGTTATATTCTATATTTATATATATAATAAAACAAAAGTTCATGATACAGCAAGATTTTCTAATGTATCAGCCCATAATTTTTGGTATTAATTAATAGATGTCGTCATCAATTAGGCAAATTTTTCAAGATGATCTTTAAATTGAGTAGAGGCATATTTAATTACATATTCAATAGCTTCATAAGCCTTCAAATTAATTTATCCAAATTAGTTTTTAAGGACTTATAAATTCGAATTATCCTAAAAATAAATTTTGTATAATTTACAGTTTTACACATACATTAGAATGCAATTTATGGAGTTTATTTAATTTATTCTAATTTAAAACTATCAAGATAGCTTTCATCTAAATCCCATTTAACAACTTCACCTTATTAATATAATTTTTCTTTTTTTGCTTTTAGTTTATTTGAAAAGTCAAATACTTAATTATAATGTTTTTCTCTTTAGTTTAATAGATCCTTTAAAGGTGTAATTTAATGAAACTGAAACCTTTACTATGCATAAATAGTTTCATTCAACATTTTAATGTTATCTGTTTGTATTTTAGACAATTATTCAAAAAGATGGCTTGCAATAATATAGCAATCTTTTAACCTTGCATTCTAGGCTTTTGACTCTTTAAATAATTCTTTATATACATCTGATAATTAGAATAAGGTTTAATTTTACTATTACATATGCTTCATCAATTATTTTACTAATTTATATGCTTTTTTTTACAAAGGTGAAACATTATTTAAAAAATAATCAGATTATTTTATAAAACAAGCAATTTACTTATTAATTCTGATACCAAAATCTCCACTTAAAGTGGTATAAGGAATCACTTAATTAAGTTAAAATTAATCAAGAGATAAAAAGTCTTGAATAACAGGAAGGCTTCTAATTTCTTAATCTAATAAAATAAAATTCAAGAACATTTGTAAATGTCTTAATTATTTAATATAAGTAAACTCAACAGGTGATTTTCTTTAATTAGGTATATTTGGGATAGTATAATGTTTATTAAGCAAATTCTTCAGTGCAATAAATTCTTCATATGTCCTCTTTACAACCCAATTGATTGGTTTTGTTTCAATTTTGAAATATACATATGTGCTCATGAAAATACCTTTTTATACTTTTTCATAACCAACTACTGTAGCCCCCAAATTATCTATATTAGATATTGCATTTGGAATGGTCCTATTACATTTAAGTACCTAAAAGTAATCATTCTATTGATCTTAGAATTTTTTTATCACATCTACTAATTCATCATAATCCCATTCTTCCAAATCATGACGCTAATCAATGAATTTTTAGAAGTTGTCTATATTAAATCCTTTATCAATGATTTCTTTCACAAGTAAATTTTGTTTTTATTCCAAAGACATTATTTAATGTTAAATTATATTTAATTTTTAATATGATTTCTCATTGAATTTCTTTCTCTACTCAACACAATTTAGTATTTCTAACTCAAGGAAAGAATTTAATTACTTCATCAACTAAAACAACAGATGCATATTCCAACTTTCAATAATGATCTATTCTAAAAGAATATAATCTGGCAAAATCATATATGATGCTTAAATTGCTACTTAACGTATAAGTATTATTGAAACCATACCCTTCATTGCTGTAATTTGATTCAATTACAAAATTAATAATTTAATTAATTCTCTTTTGTGTAATGGATAAATTCTTAAGAAAACAAATCCACTTGGTCTTCTATTGTTCAAACTACCATTTGTGTAAATGAGTTGGAAATTAGGATTCGATATGTAATACCAATTTATCTAGAAATGGGATATGCTGTTTCTTTGATATTACCAGTAATTATGATATCTGAGATTCCAGCTGCTTTACATTTTTCTTGATTTCTAGTTTTGATGGATCTTATAAGGCAGCAACACTAATAATAATTGGTTTACTTCCCAAATTCTTTATCAACTAATAAATTGTGAGCTTGATGTTTTGGTCCCTCATAATTAATTAATTGGCTGCATTCTTGTAAAACACAGTTTGAACAAAATTTCTATATGAGTCATCATTTTAACTTCAAATTTTTTTGATTATCTAAATCATAACCATATGCCTAGTGCTACATTTAAGAATAAAAATTGTAAAGATAACATATGGCTCAATCCATGTCTTCAAATTATGAAATCAGAAATGAGTACTTTAATTTTAATAAATTTTTAATTAATTTAATTAATATAGCATAATTAAATTTTTATTAAATCAATTAAATTTATTATAATAATTTTGAGTAAATTTAACTTCATATTTCATTCACTTATAATTTCATTTGAATCTCCCTTTGGACTAGCTAAATCAATAAATTTAAAACATCTTATGGCTGATAAGGGTTCTTTTTGATAAAATTTAATTGGAGATCTAGATAGAGATTAGAATTCATTCATTAAAGAACATCTTTTTGTTGGAGGAATAGTAATAGTATTCTACTCATCTTCCTTTATTTCACTATTTATCTAATACTCTTCTATATCATATTTAGACATATATTCTTAGCATTGTAGATTCAAATTTTCATTTTGACTTAATTTTACATTTGTTATAAATGTGGACAAGGCTTAAGTACTTTGTTCATTAATTTAATCAAAAAATGGATGACAAAGTGCTTATCTAGCACTTATTCTATCCATTGCATTTTTGTTTAATAGCTATTCTAATAAATTCTAGAATGATTATAAATTGATTTATTTACAAGAGAAAGATCTGTTAAATAAATGTGATCAATAGGTAGATCTAAATCAATATAGCATTTTTTATTTGCTCTTAAGACATCATCAAATGATTTTCCACCAAAAATACTTTTTCCAGTTAATAATTTAAAAAGAATACAACCACTACTAAAAATATCAGCTTTTGTAGTGTATTTATTTTCATAATTTAAATTAAGAACTTCTGGAGCAACATATCCTGGAGTACCACATTTAGGAAATAAAAATCTAAATATTTATTATATATACTTATCTAAGGTTTCCAAAGTAGCCAATCCAAAGTCTACCAAAACTAAGGAAGAATAATCATTTTTTTTGGCAAACATCAAATTGTCTGGTTTTAGATCTCTATGAATTATCTAGTAATTATAAAATTATTAAATACTTTATTTTCATGTAATAAAGCTAAACTTGATAATAATTTGTACATTAATACTTTTATTGTTTATATTGATAGTCTATGATCTGGAAGATTCTATATATAAAGTCAATATTACTTTTGCTCTTTCTATTTCTTCGCTTAGAGTTGCTCCTTCTAGATAATCTGTAACCAAATAGAATGTATGATCACCTTCATATATTTCCTTTAAGGTGAGAAAGTTTTAAGAATAAGGAGATAAGATTTTAAGAATTTACACTTCCATTTTATAAGCAGCCTAATTGATAAATTTAGTAGAATTACTAAGCCAGAGCCTTTTTCAGTTTAATTTAAAAATGATTTCTCTATTGCTTTGATGGCTTAAATATTTTAATTCAAAACGTTTTATGCACTATAAACCTTAAATTTATTTACATATTACTTTAGCTGAACTGCCTTTCCCAATTTGTAAAATTGGAAGATAAAGATCACCAATACCTTGGTATGTCACTGATTGACCAAGAAGCTCTTTGAATCTGGTAATTATAAGAATATAATATTTAAGTTACTTCATCAAATCAATATGATTAGCATAGAGTGTCTTGAATGAATTTTTGTATGGAAAAACAAAGGATTAAATTATTACATCATTTTTCTACTTTTTCAAGTCCCAATTTATTTTAATATTGAGATCAAAACTTATTTTATACTTTGGCGATTGTGTATCACCTGTCTAATTATATAAATTAAGAGAAATTACATCGCCAATTATAAAATAATCTTCAAAAACGCTCACATAATATAGTTTATCTCGAAAAAAGTGTTTACGAGTTCCTAGAAATTAAAATTTTGCATCTGTATATGCGATATAATCCATGTTATAATACAAATAATTAATTTTAACAAAAATGATTTATAATATTACATTAAAAATTAATAAGCCTTGATCCTTCAGTCATTTTGTCTTTTTTCAACTCTAAAAGCAGTAATTTTTTGATTTAAAGCAGTGCTCTTAACTTTCAAAGGTTATTAAGGTTAGGGTACTTATTTTACACAATTATTTGATTATTTGAATGGAGATTCAATATCATACGATTTAGTAGTGAATTTCGAACTAGAGAAACAAGTTGATTCTGAAATCATACTAAATCTAGTTAATTCATAAGCACTTGATCTATTTTTAATAGGAGTTAATTCTAAGGGATATGAAATATTTTTATTCGTAAGCATTTTAATTACCCATTCAGAATTCATGACTTACTAAATATTAATTCGTTTTGTATGAGCAAGCATTTAGAATAACAATTATTTACATTCATTGGATAAGTGATCATTCAATCTTATCAATTATTTATTACATATCTTCTCATGTAACTCTTCCTTATTCTTTGCTTTAAATAGTAGTTCTCCATGTAGCATATACTAATTTTTGTATAAGAAAGGTTTACATGTAATAATATTCCAAGTGCCCACACATCAACCCCTTTGTCATGCTTCTCCTTTTTGACAACCTCAGGAGGCATATATTCAGTAGTTCCACAAAGACAAGGTTTAGCTTTGCCTCCATTTGGTAAATATATTGACCAATTAAAATCACATAATTTAACCGTGTTATTCTATAACAACACATTATCTGATTTGATATCTCTATGCACTATATCTTTTTCATGTAAGTACTATATAGCTTAGGCTATCTAATAAAAATAAGAAAAGGCTTCATCTTCACTAAAAACCTTTTTCTTTTTAATCATCTCATACAAAGTGCCGTTCTAACAGTATTCCAAAACAATATAGACATTTTCTTTGTCTTCAAAAGTTTCTAGAAATTCTACAATGTTCTTGTGTTTACAACATTATAGGTAATTGATCTCATTATCAATGTGTTACTTTGCATTATATTAATTAATATAACTTTTGGATATCTAAATTGTATAAGAATATATAAATACTATTTTTATTGCACATTTCTTGTTATTAGCTCTGTTTATGGCTAATTTTACTTTCCCATAAGTCCCTTATCCTAAATCAGTAGAAAGTATTTCATATTAGTCTTTTAATAATTTTCTTGCCACACTTACTATTGGTTAGTGATTTTTTGGGGGTAAACTAAAGAAAGGGTATTAAATCATCAATTTTATCAAGAATAAATAAAAAATAATTTTCTTAATTGCTAAAATTACGATATTAATATTAAATATATATATGAGCAATGTTAATTTTGTAATTTATTTTCTAATATTTTTAAAGACCCTTGAATAATATAATAATTGAATTATTACTAGATTCCTACGTAGATTTACATTCAATTATTTTACTATTTTAAGAGTCTAGTTCCAATTTAAGAAATACACCTGCTTTGCTCATTGTCATACACTTAAATCATATATAATAAACATGATTACAGTCTTCTTTAATATTATATTTTATGCTGTACCTGAGAATAAAAGGGTATCTAGGAAAGTCATTGATAATTTATTCTCAATTATTTTTTCTACTTATTGAAAACCTTTTGGAGAATAGATTCAGAAGTTATAAATATTTTTATTAATGAAATTAAAGTTTTAAACTTTCAAACTAAATTAGATATCTTAAACTTATTCAATTGCCTATAAATAGGAATTTTCATTTTTAATAAATTCATCGATAATAAATATTCTAATTTATTTTTTATAATAATATTAATTAATTGTTGCTAGTGATATAAAAGTATTAATATTTATTATTTTTGATATCAAAATATATATGGTTGACAATCAATACTTAAAATATTATTTTAAAAAAATCTATTTTAGAATGAACAAAAGTCTTTCTTTCTCTTTTAAAATAAATAATTTTGGAAAGAATCTAGTTATAATTATTTTATTATCTAGTTTTGTAACATTATTGATAAAATATTATTAACATGGTTTTTATATTAAAATTATAATAAAATCAAGAAATTAAAACTTGTTAATATTTAATAAATTTTAATGACATGAATTAGAATTTTTAATAAATAATTAGTTAAAATAGTGGTATTTATTATCATGATTTCAAAATGTATATTTTCTATACTTCTCTTACTTTCATTTTCTACAAGTAGTTTATATCTTTAACTTTTTATATATATAAATTTTATGACATTTTACATAAATTAAATAAATAATACAATGAGTTATTCTATATTGTAAATACTGAGTTTGTTCTAAGAGAATGAAGAACATAATATTCAAAATGTAAGTGATTCAGAACCTAAAACTCCTGCTTTTAAAGATGAAAAAGAGTAGCTCTTAAGATAAATCAATGAAGTTAGGCAATAAAACTTAATTCTTCAAAATGAATGTCAAAAGTATATTATGAATTTAAGTGAAAAACTAGGTAGAATTTAATATTATCTTAGCCCATACACAAATTTTATCAAGTGAAATAGAGAAAAATAAAGAGTAATTGAAAAGTGAGTTAAATTAAAATTAACTTCTGACTAAACAATTCCTTTAAAAATATGAGTCTTGTTTCACTTAAAGAATATTACAATAAAAGAAATATCACAAGTTCTATTATGAAGATCATGGAAAAAGAATAATCACATGTCCTAGTGAAACATCAACAGTACAAAGCCCTTCATTTTTGATACCATCATCACCATAAACAAAAAGGCTATACTATAATTCATTTAATCATCATTTTTGATATATAAATCATAATTACTAATCTAAATAATTACTTTAATAAATTTAGTGGGGGCATTAAACTACTATTTTTATTTCTTTAATAATTGAGAAAGTGAAAATAATAACTATTATTATTATTCTTTAATTCTTAATTATTACGAATTATTATATAAAAATAAAATTTAATCTATCTCAATATCCTAAATGAAAATAATTGAAAACAATTTCAAAAGTAATAAGATATTTTAAAAAGTCCTTGCCCTTAGTAGTTCAAGTTGTTATTGTATTCCTATTTATACATTCATAAAACAAGAAGATGTATAATTATAAAGGAATAGTTGAAAACTATTTAATTTTATAAGATTGAATCTATTCCATATTAAATTGATATAATAGATTATGGAGTAATTGTTTATTTTAATCTTATGTTAAGAAAAACTATATATAAAAAAATCATAATATTAAAATATATAATTATAAATACAATAAGAGTAATTAATGAGATTAAAGGAAGCTTATAATGTATGCTGAGTTTTGAGTTTTAAAAAAAGTAAATTCTTAAGTCATAAATTCGAATAATATACTTTGATGTATTAAGGTTATCAGTATCAATCAAATTTTAATTACATCTTAAATATAGAAGATTGCAATTATCTTAAATATCGTGTTAATTCTATTAAATTAACCAATTTATTTTAATATATTAAAGTCTATTTAAGGAGTTTTAGAGAATTCTCAAAAGTAATATTGTGAAATTTAAGTATCTAAATTATTATAAAAATATATTACTATCTTGATACAAATACAGATTGTAACATTTATAGTTTTAATTTTAGGATTTTTTGCTATCAAAATTTGTCTAAATATAATTGATCCAGCTGATGATTATTCTACCTATATATGTTCATCAATCAGTATATAAATTTAAAGTATATTTTAATAGTTCACATTCTAATAATATGAGAAAGTTTATATTGTCTGATTTTGAACTCTTATTGTGTCAAATCTAATTTGGAACAATTGGATTAAAGATTATAATTGTCTTAAGTTTACATATCACATTGATTAACATTATTGAATTTAAAACTATTTGTTTTATTAATTATATAAAAATTCAGATTATCATATTAACATATTCAAGATACCAGCAATATATTTACTAACAGCGAAAACACCTCCAATAACAGCAAAAACTATAACTAAATAGTTTGTAATTGAAGTAGACTGAATAGTCATTGAAATTGGATCAAATTCGTATTGAAATTCAATGAAAGGAGCTATAGTTTCATTAAAAACAGATCTTTGTTGAGTGAAGGTATAAAAGATATTTTGATTATTCCAAATATCAATATTATTAGTAGTAACTAATTTTAAATAATATTTTGAAGAAAATTGACTATAGGTTTCTCTTTGAATTGATGGTTGATCCCCAAATTATAATTTGAAACTATGATTTCCTTAAAAGGTTCTATTAATTAATTCCATAGCTGGTTTATTGGATTGTATAGCAAATATTCCAGGAACCTTCTTAATATAGAAATATCCAAAAAATCTACATGCCTCATCAATGTGTTCTTCAATATCAGAAACTTCAATATAAGATTAAGATGGTTGTTCTACTTAAAAAGGTTCACTAAATAATAATCTTGTATTCTTAGTAATTGGATTCTTAATTTATTTGACATGAACATAAACACTGATTCTAAATTAATTATATGCTCTATCAAGCATGGAATTAGGCTAATAATTATAGTTATATTCTTCATTAATAACTAATAACTTTTCGATATAGAAAATATATTGACTCATCATAACAGATGTATTAATTTTCCATTATAATTCATGATTTTAGATTTATATAATCATAATGTCTTCTTTTGTAGAATAATAGAATGGAATTGAACATTAATCCTTAGGCATTTCAATTTCTAAATGTTCAATAACTGATTCATTATCATAGGAACCATTTAAAAATATCTTTAAAGTAGTTTCACATTTTTGTCTATAAATTTCAGTCAATATCTTGACATCTTCGGTGAGGTTTTTGAATGGCAACACTCTTTCTCTATCAGAGAAACGTAGTTGACTGGCTAATGTACCTCCAATATGATCCAATGATATATTAAGCATTCCAATCAATTAATCAATTTGTTTACCTTTCTCCTATTTCAATCTCTAATCATCCCATTGCATTGGATTATAACTTATTTCTGAGAGTTGACCTAAAGCCTTTTTGAATTTTTCTCTCTATTCTTAAGTCATAATTTATTCAGTGGCATCATCTTCATCATCATCTACCTCAATAGATTATTTAAATAACTCAGTAGCCGTTATATTGAACAATTCCTTTTTTGTTTATTGAAGTTCTTTTGAATGATTAAGATCAGCTTGTAGAAATTATTATAATTCTGAGTCATCAAATTAAACAATAGGTTTCCCTACACATTAAACAATACTTTCAAAATTTGGTTATCTCCATCCTCTTTAAGCAAATGCCATCATAACATCTTAACAACTTTAACATTTTTAATCTATTAACAATTCAGCTCCATAACAAGAAGTGAAATTTACATTTTACGTAACCTTTACATATTCTAAGTTCTCATCAATAATACGTGTTTTAATAATAGTATGTTATACATCTTATAAATAAGAGCCCATCATATCTTAAATATTTAATGTTAATGCTTGACAAGGTGCTTAAATTACAGCATCCAAGTTTACTCTAATCCTAGAATCAATAGATGGATCCACCTGTAATTAAATTGTTCCCTAAAGAGCATTGGTAATTTCTGCCCAGATGAAAACGATGATACAAATGATTGTTGCTAGAAATAGTAAACCTCCCCAAGATTGTCGATTATATTAATTGTCTTGTATTTTAGGGAACAGATTTATCATTAATTTAATTTATTCTTTATCTGTTAATACAAAAATCTCTATTCAATGGGAATGCATATTCTAATTGCAAGACTTGACATGATAGTATTATTGACATAACCAGAGCCATTGACTGAGATTCAATAATATGAAATCCAAAAATATTTGAGATTGAATAAATCCTTATTTACAGAAAATCAAATAGATTAACTAATACAACTCATTCACAATAAAAATTATGAAAATATTTTAAATTTATATCTAAGAAGATTTACAAGGTATATATAATGATTTTAAAAGACTTGAAGAACTTTTATCTTTGGATTTATCAATTGAGTAAATCTATGATTACTGTATCCGAGTATATTTAAAGGAAATCAAAAAGTCAGGCACTAATATTATGAAAACCTACAATAACATCATAGAAACTCATAGATTATAATAGTCTTATTTCCTCAAAGAACCCTCTTCATACTAAAATCATTATAATTGTTTAGATTTAGAGTAAGATGACTCAAATAAATACCTATTATTGTCTTCATTATATAATAGGAACAGATTCGAAGAACCTAGATTAATTTATATGTCAGATCTCCTTAGAAGGAGAATGCAATAAATGATCAAAGAAATTTCAGAAAGAAATTAAACTATTCAAAAAAGCATTAATTAATACTATCACTACAATAAAAAGAAATCATAATGTAATACACCTAAACCTGTACGATCTCGTAATAATACGTTCTATAAAAACAATGTCAAATTAACAGGATTAAGAGTACAAACAGAATTTGTGATAGAAAAGAGATTGCCTGCTAGATCTATATATCAAATTAAGAAAATATAGTTACTTGATGAAAATGATAATAATACTCCTAATAATAAAAATAGTTATTAAGCTTTAGGGAGACCAAGAAGTCTTATAAGAACTAAGTTTTTATAACAGATCAATTGATTTTATTATTTATATAATTATTATAGAATTATAATGGACAATCAAATTAAAGTTGTCATTCGTTTTAAGTCCATTTTAACTACAGAAGAAGAGTCTGTAAATTTTCCTTAATCTCAAGTCTCCTAATTGGATTATTGAAGAAGAAGCAATTACATATAAAAATACAAAATAAGATGAAATCTTTGAATTTGATGTTATTATGCCTCCTATGACATTGTAAGAAGAGATATTTTAATCTATTATGTTGCCTAAAATAAGTTTTTTGTAATTTTATACATATATAATTCCTAGCCTACAAGGTTATAATAGTGCAGTATTTGCTTATGGTGCAACTTCATCAGGCAAAACTTATACGATCTTAGGACCAGAAAGCACAATAGAGCAGATTCTCAATAATAAGTTTAATATAGATTAAAGTTCTGGTATACTTCCAAGATCATTTTATTAAATTGTCGATGTACAATCAATTAAAAATTTAGGGATATCAAAACATTAAGCAATAAGAATCATTGTAATAGGTGACTCTAAAAGCCACCTATGTTGAAATCTATAATGAGTAAATTTATGATCTGTTAAACTAATAATATAAAACTAACAACCAAAAACTAGATCTCAAAGTATTTCATTTCTCATTTCTTAGATTAGTACTATAGCTGATGGTCCAAAATTAATGGGAGTGAGAGAAGTTCAAGTTGAAAGTGTCAATGATCTTATGGAATTAGTTGCATTTGGTAGTTATAATAGAGCAATTGGAGTTACTCAATTCAATTCAAGATCTAGTCGATCTCATGTTATTTTTACAATTGAGTAATTTATTTAATTTAGGTAGATTACTTGTAGAATGGAAGGATAAATCATAGAGAACATCTAAAATTCAATTTATTGATTTGGCAGGAAGTGAAAGACTTGCTAAAACTGTTGCTAAAGGTTAGACACTTGAAGAAACTAAAAAGATTAATCAATCATTGCATTGTTTGGGACATTGTATAATGGCATTATCAAGTAGAAAAACAAATAAACATGTTCCTTATAGAGATTCTAAACTCACTTTGCTTCTTAAAGAATGTTTAGGTGGTAATTCTAATACTTCTTTCATTTGTGCAGTAAGTTCTGTATTAGAACAAGAAGAAAAAACAATTTAAACATTGAAATTTGCTTAAAGAGCCAAATTGATTCTCAATAAAGTCAAAATTAACATTAAACTTAGTTATGAGTAAATAGAAAAATAAATGTCCAACCTTAAATAAGAATTATCAATGATGGAAAAAATATTATTGATGAATGTATTTCATCTCATCTATTTTTTTAGGGAATCAAATATGATAAATAGATTTTTAAAGAATAAAATTTTTAACTCTAAATTGATCCATCTATGAATATAGATGAATTAACTGGAGAATATAGAAAATCATTAAGAAGATCACTCTAAGTATCAAGCAGTAAATCAGATATTAAAGAATAATTTAGTTATAGATTTTAATAGTATCTTGAATCTGAAAATAAAAACCCTAAACAAAATTCTAGTCCTAATTCTAAACGTATAGGTTCAAGATAATCAGGAGGTAATTTAAGAAAATAATCATTACCTTGTTCTCTTGATGGCTCAGAAGCTGAACCTGATGAAAATGGAGATCATTATTTAAATGAAGCCTAATTAATATCCGCTTTAAAATTAATAAGTGAAACACCAGGTGAATTATCATAATTCATTAGTGGAAGAAATTCTTAAGTAAAATTTCGAACTTAAGAATCTTAATATTAATCAACTACAACTAATTAAACTACAAACACTGAATAATTATAAGATAAGTCAAAGAAAAGAGATAGCTGTTGCTAAGTTTTTTGAAATAATTTTTTTGTTTTTGAATACAAATACAAATGCCATTATCATTTGATTTAATATTTGATTATTATATTGATAAGTTGATATCCTATCATGAATTCTCGAATTTATCCACTTAATTAAAATATTGTAGAAGATAATGGGTTGTTTGAATATAAAAATTATTATGAAATATTTTAAAGTACATATTTCTGTTCTTATTTTTTCTATAATTTCTAATCTCCTACAATAGTCATTAATTAAGATCCAATTGTTTCAATTTATTTCGATTTAACTAATATGATTCTTATTGTTATGTTTTTCTTAAGTTATATTATTTCAATAATATCATTGCTAATAATATAATACATTAAGTAAATATATGAGAAAATTATGAGAAATTAAAATACAAATACAAAGGTTAATGATAATAATAATTAAATTATATATATGATATTAGGTATGAATGAATTTTTGAATATATGTTTAATTATTGACTCATAACTTTTCAAACATTGATAATATAAAAGGTTTAAAAATTTAATAACAATTCAGTCAAACACAAGGAAATTACTATTTTATTTATCTAATTCAACTTCTATCCAAAATTTATTTTGTAATTATATTCCAAAAATTACTTATGGATCTTTTGTTATTAATTTTTGAGGATAAAATAATTTGTAAGGATTACTATTATATTTTGGGATGATATAGAAACCATTGCTGTCATGATAAAGAATTGCTTATATGCCTAATAAGTGATTGCTTAAATCTAAATTTGAATCCTTAAGATAAAATTCAATTTTCTTATCTAAATTAACAAATTAAAACTCTATATATCCGTACATATTTATTTTAAGTGTTTCTTCACGTTTGTCTTATTTATTTTGATTAGAACTTGATAATTGCTACCTATTAATATTTTTAGTATTTGTTTGATTTACTTTTAATTTGTAAAAATCATCAAATATTAACAACATATCCTTATCTAAATAAATTTTGGATTAATTCAAATTTGATGTTATTATATATGGATCATTTTCAATTAAAAAGAGCAATTCTTTTTCAGTTCTATCATATTTCAAAGTAAATAATGCTTTTTCAACCTAATTATCAAGTTTTTTATGAATAGGAATTTAATATTGTTCAAAGTATTATTGAAATTTCTAAATTAAGTAGTTGTGTTAAATGATCAATTAATATTCATTTATTTAATCTGATTCAAAAATTAGAAATTCTATTATAATACCAATTTGTTCAAATTTTGGATGGTTTAATATAAATTGTAATTTTGTTCGTATATGATTTAATTCAAGAACTTATTACTCCATTAGATTTATAGAATCTGTATCACAATTAATTGATTTGAAATATGACTACACCTATTTCTATAAATCCAATAGTTGAAATTTTATTGTAGATTAAAAGTCTATTGTAGATTTATCTAATTTTAAAAAAGAAAAGAGGCCTGAATTCTTAGAAATCTTTAATTATAACTCTTTTAGATTCTCTAATATTTTCTTCTAGTTTTCTTCCATTTCTTAATAAAAAGATTAAAGTTATAATTTCTTATTCATTTCCAATATGTCATTGACTTCTTCAATAGTAGAAACTAATTGATTTTGAGTTTTTTAATCATATTAACTTTTAGTTAACATATATTTTATATCCTCTATCATTATTTTTCTCAAGTATTTATAATTTATATTTATAAAAGACTTTAATGAATAATAATATGTAGTATATGATAAGATCTTATTTTATTTAGATTTATAAAATTTAATACATTTCTTAAAGCATGTATATTAAATGCGAATAAAATTTATTTAATTTTATCATGAGTTTTGGGTAAATTGTTCTCTACTGCAAATAATAAATATGAAGGATATCAACCATATCATTAGTATTAAATATGTAACAATCAAATATCCTAAAACAAATCTTCTGAGATGATAACATTCTTCGTCCTATAGATAAGCGTACTAATAACTTAAGTATAAATTTTGTTACAGTTAATCCAATTAGAATAACTATGTTAAAAAACAATTCTAAATAATCTACAACATCAAACAATTAATTTTTCCATTATTCATTAGTCTAATACTAAATCGGTAATTCGATAAATCTAACATTGTTAAAGAACATACAATTTATATCCAGCTATAGTAAATAATACAATCTCTGTGTAAAGTGTCCATGAATCAATCAGCTAGCATTCGGAATCATCTCTTGATTAAAACTAAAATCTAATTACTATAATGTCGAAAAATCAGAAACAATAAGCCCCAACTGGAATTGTAAATGATGGCAAAAACAGTGGAAAAAAGGGATTTACTTATTTCTTCAGAATTTCTATTTGAATTCGGGATATCAAATATTTCTACTTCTTCTTGCTGTTAATTCATTAAATAAAACGAATATATAATTGTTTATAGTTAATTTTTATTAATACAAGGAACAATACTTCTATAAAAAAACTGATATTAAACAAATTAGAAGAGAGTTTCTAAGAAATTACATAATTTTCTATTTTATCTTAATAAATTAAAATCATATTCTTATTCATATTCATAATTAGAATCTTATTCTTTTTACATTTTAATTTCATTCTTAATCTATTTCTTTTCTATTTTTATTTCATCCTTTCTATTTTTTATTATTTTTTTGATTCATTAATCTCTTTTTGTATTTTAACTCAAGTGCATTCATCTCAGTTTCTTTTAATACTGATATTTTGAATATTAGTAATTTCAAGAAGTTTTTCTTAGATTATCTAAAGGACGCTTTATTACCTTCTTTACCTATTCAGCAAATTAATCTTTGATTAAACCTAACTATTTCATCATATTTTTAATCTTAATGGCCATCAACTTATATATTTGTTAAACGAAACGAAATACCTTCCTTTTCATCAAAAATTATGCAGTTTTAATCTATAATTTTCAGAAATAATAATATTCTATTTGGATGCTTCAAATATTAAAGAATAAAAGCATAGATCTAATTCTAAAATAGTAAATATAATGTTTAATAGCTTATTACATATTTTCTACCAAAATCCATTTTAATCTTTAATCATTATCAAAATATGTCTCATCTCAATAAATTACTAAATTATTAATAGATAATAACTTAGATTATGAATAAAACTATATAAATATATAGAGTATTAATAATTATTTTATCATCATCATACAATATGGTTTGTTATAAGTATCTATTAAGATATTTACTATATTTCTAAATAATTTATATTATTATAATAAATAATGCAAGAACTAAAATCTCCAAAGTTGTTAAATAATCTAGTCTCGAATACTTAAAAAAAATAACACCCTATTCCTCCATCAACAGATATCAATATTCTTCAATAAATTTTAGACCAAGTTTAGCCTGTAGAGATTATACATAATAAGGATGATGGTTAAGGATGTAAACTTAATATTTAATATGATAGAGTCGAATCAAAAAAAAAACAATAAAGCCCTTAAAATTAATGAAGATTAAGCAGAATAATAGTTAATTGACTTTATTCAATTAGGTATCTAAGACTTTGAAGCTAACTAATATTCCTAAAGTGTGTATCACTTAAAATAAGCAGAATAAATACTAACTGCCATTTCTTATTCTAATCCATTAATTCACTATTTCTTAATGATAAGAATAGATTTAGGAGTAGTCTTTTATGCAATTGGATGGTTAGAATAAGCATTTACTTGTTTTGAAGATGCCATTTTAGCTTTAAAAAAAACACCTAGAACAGATTAAGAAGGATATATCCTTTCTATTATACGACTCCATTGTTATTTATAGTGCTGTATAATCCTTTCAGAGAGTGGTCAACATTCTGAAGCTTTGGCATTTGCTAAAAT
Organism: Paramecium biaurelia; assembly: GCA_000733385.1. Taxonomy (NCBI): domain Eukaryota; phylum Ciliophora; class Oligohymenophorea; order Peniculida; family Parameciidae; genus Paramecium; species Paramecium biaurelia. The sequence continues at coordinate 41,785 of JPFL01000210.1, read as the reverse complement.
GGCTATAAGAAAATCTTCAAAAATATTGATAGACCTTTAAAAATACTTGCAGAATTAAATACAGTAATAAGTCCTTGAAGAAATTCTTAGGAAAAGTATACCAATTTTAAAACCTAAACATTAAACTATAGTTTAGGGTTATCCAATACAAACTCAAACTGCTTAAGAAGTACAATGATTAGTATTAAAGAGTTACGATTTAGTGTATTCTGAATGTCCATAAGCGTATATTCATAGAGCCAACATATTATACTTCATCCAAATGAATCCAGTTAATTTAAACAATTTTATTCATGTGATGGACTTTCCTACTAATTAACAATATTTACATTTGATTTGTTTGTTTGTGATTTCCTTGTATTGTACTTCAACTGAGTCTAAATTTGTTTAGAAGGTTGAATCTTTTTGTTTTAGTGAAGCAGAGAATTATTTATCAAGGGCTTTAGAAATAGCATACTTATATTTACCCAAAGATCTACCCTTAATCAATTAATTGTTGAATGTCCATAATAGATTTTATGATATTTCAAAATAAGTATTTATTGATATTTGAAAATGAAGGTAATTGATGAAGATGCAAAAATAAAGATGGATTAAGGAAATTTTGAAATTGTACTTCTCAAACCAGTTATTGAATCATAAAAATGTGGTTTTGTTATTCCAATTATTAGAAAATGTAATTAATAAATAATTAATTTCAAAGCTAAATATATTGGAATGAAGAGTAGAACTAAATCAATGAAAGAATAATAATTCTCAAATACTAAACAATAAAATTTTAACATTGAGCCAGAGTATTAGATATACGAAACTTAAAGTAAGACTCATAAACGAAAACTAAGATCTATCTCAACAACAAACAAATATAAACCTAATTCTCCTAAGTGGGTCAATCAATAATTAGCAGAAGTCTATTTGCAATAGTAATATCCATTTAAATCTGTTTAAATTAAAAAGTATTAATAAAAATACAATAATAAAACTGTTGAATTAGGTTCTGGGAAATATTAAGGAATACAAAATAATAAAGTTAATAGATCAGAAAATTAAATTTAAAAGAAATAAGTAAATATTTAATTAATGATTACTAATAATATCAATTAGACAAATTCTACTCCAAATTCAAATGGTGGATAGCCTATTCAAATATCTAATGTAAAATAATAATAATAGTTATTTAAGAAGAAAAAGAATAATTATTAATTTAATTTTGAATAAATAACAACTAAGAGCCCTGTTAATCTGTTTATCTAGAAATAAAGAGATGACAAAAAACTTTCGACTATATAATAGAAATTTAAATCTGTAATAAAATAATGTTGACTATAAAATTTTCTTCTTCCCTTAATTAGATATAAATATATTTTGATTAAATTTAATAATGTATTATTTCTCTTTTCATTAGTTGCCATCAATTTTAAAGTCAAGCATGATTTTTAAAATGTTTTTATAATTTTACTTTATAATATTAAGTAGAATTATATTTCAATTTATATTACTAAAATGGATTTTATCAGTATTTTTTTCCTTGGCATTTTGTAGTCGTTATATCCCAATAACATAATTATTTAATATCATAATTTTTTGATGTCTACTTTTTAAAAAGGATAGGATTCTTACTAATTTAATAATTATAATTCTAAGTAACAACAAGACAATGATTCAGAACGGCATTGTGAGTTTAGAGTTTGGGATGAAGGATGCGGAAAATGTAAGCAATTAGTTGTTAATGTAGAATGTCAACTCATAAAGTTGGTTGATAACATAGAGGGTCAATAGATGTCTTCACACTAACAACCATATCAGTTTTATTTTTTGGATGAACGATATAATCCATAAACACCATCTAAGTTTTTAGTTATTGAAACAAAATGCCATCACATTCCGATGTAAATATGTGATCTCACTTCTGGCGATGTAGATCAACAAGGTGAGTTTACAGAAAATTAACAAGAAAATCAATACGAATAATCAATTTTACCCTTTTACTCTAAAATACCCACTTCTAAGAAGGCACAGTCTGATGATTCCAATCAGGATAAAATGCAAATGTATATTGTATTAGACTACCAAGAAAGTGATAATTCAAAAAATAATGAAATAAATTAATCCCAATAAAGTATTGAAAATTCCAACAATGATGAAATAGAAATGCCTAAGATAAAAATTCCTGGAGAAACAAAAAATATATACAAAGCCTTTCATGGAGCTCTTTAAAACTTTATGATAGATATGCAGAAGGATTTAAAGTTTGAGCTATGTCCTGAATCTCAGAAATTTTTGGATATAAAACCTAAAACATCTGGTAAGGGTAAACTTTTAAAGTCTATCAAGAGTTGTTAATAAATGAGGAGTATTGCAAAGGAATTTTTTTGTGATTATTAATGGTCCGGGTACCTGATAAAAAATAATAAAGTAGAATTAGAACGATTTTTTAGATTAAACTAAATTATAGTTTCTAGTATTGATAATTGACAATTATTTTACAATTATTTATATAAAATTAATATATTATCTTATAATTTTTTATAAGGATTGAATTATTCTAAAAAATAATCACAAAAGATATCAAGCTCTTTGAAGATAATGATTAAATTTTGATTATTTTATCTTTTATTTTTAGGAATTCTAATTTTATTATGGAATATCATACATTTTTTGCTTTAAACTATTCTACTATTTACAATAAAATTTAAGTTATGTTAAAAGGAAGCTGAAATTTAAATTTATTTGTGTTATATCTTAACATTGTTATATAAATTAAATATGATAAATTAAGAGAGAGTAGTAATGGAAATTCAAGAATTGTTTAATTTTAGAGAGGTTTTATGAATCAAAAATGTTATTTAAATATATGTTAAGGAGTATAAAATCGTAGTCATTTAAAAATGGAAAGATTGAACAAATAGTATATCAATTGGTTGAAAGATTAACTAACTTGAAAGTATGTTTATAAATATTTATAAAATATTTTATTTTTGATCTATATACTTTGGAGATAATTTATTCTAAATATAATAATTCCATAACAATTTCACAATAAAGTAAACATATAATAATATTCAAAATTTTAGTGTTTCTATCAATTTTTTATTACTTCCTATTAATAACATTTATTATAATGCTAATAAACATTTGATTTTACCATCTATCTGATATGATTTACTTATTTGTTAAGAATAAACAATAAATTCACTATCATTAGTTTAGATAATAATTTAACCATTTTGCATACTAAATATATTCATAGCTCCTATGTCTATTTCTGAATTAAATTTTAAATGTTTAGCTTCTTCATAAATTAATAGTGCCCCATCTCTTTAAAGTACATAAAGTAAGCCTTCTTCATATATCATATTTTTAATAGGCTTTTTTGAAGTACAAACCAATTAAAGAGAGTCAGCTTATAATTTATATATGAAATTATCAATAGCAACCAAAATATTACTTGATGTTTAAATCATACAATTAAATACTCCATGATATGTAATTTATTTTTTTGTAACCAAAGAAAAATAGAAAATATAATTTGCTGTTACAATATATAGTACTCCTTTTTCAGTTTAATAGAGTTATAAAGGGACTTCATCCATTCTCCAAGAATGTTTCAATCTATATGTACCATGCATTGATTCACTCACCCATTAAATGACCTAATTATCTAAAGAGCAAGAATAAAATGTTTTAAAATTATGTTATATTACAATTTTAGTAATGGACTTAATTGGTTTCTAATGCTTACCCAATACTTAAATTCTACCTGAGTATAAATTGATTGCACGGACTGATAAATCAGAACATCCAACAATTACATGAGTTTAATTTGGATCATTACTTAAAAATAGTGGTATTGCCTATATATGATAAATATTCAAATTTTAAATATTATTATATGTTTTTATCTTTTCTATATCTTTATTCATAGATGACAACAAAGAATTAATTTTACTAGAACTTACTTAATATGATGATAATTATTATGAAATAAATCGAGGACTAAATTGTTTAATTAGATCACTATTATTTTTAGTAGGAGTTTTAATGTAACTAGAAACTCTAATTCTGTTATTTCTACTAGTAGTATTCTCTGATTTGCTATTTTCTCTTTCAATTAAGAATGATGATTAACTTTTAGAGTAATGATTTTATGAAAAGTAACTAGACATTTATTTATTTTTCCTATCACTTTTTTCATTTGGTTATAGACATGATGAATTTCTTAAGAATTTATTTGTTATATATTTTTAGATATTATAAGATCTATCCTATTTAGATTCTTTATTAATTTATTTTTTGTAATCATTATATAAATTATTATTATTATTTGTATTTGTTTGCATAGTTAAAGCAATTTTTTTTTCAATAATTTTTTTTAAAGAATTCGTTTAAAATTGATTATTATTGTTTTAAAAAAGGAATTGATATTCTTTTGAATCTTTATTTAGTTATTTTCCATTATCTTTCTAATTTTTGTATTAAAAATATGATCTTTCTGTCTCAGTACCTCTATTATCAATATAACTATGATTCAAATTTAAATTAGTTGATAGACTAATGTCATTTTAACTAGTTTTTTTCATCATAGAATGTTTATCAAACATATTTAAATCTGATTAAGGTCGATGGATTCTATTTTATTTAAACTTTTGTAAGATTGAATTTATTTGTTAACCAATTTCTGACATTTTTTTTAGTGATGTTTACATGTAATTTAATGGTCTCTAAAATTTTGATTACTAACTTTCAGGTATTAATAACTTATTTAAATTAGTATGTTTTGATTAGAAATCATGATTATTGATATTATTTTCTTAACTCATTGATTTAGCTGTTTATTTATTTTCATTTGGTTCAGTTATCAAAGGTTTACCTTATAACATCTAACCAAATTCTCTTTCAGGAGTAATAGATCTCCATTCAAATTAATTGTATTTTGGATTTCTGTTTCCTCCTTCCTTCAATAATTATTGCATATATTATAATATAAAATTAATTGATGGTTATTCTTAAACTAGCAAGTGAGATTATAGAAGATGGTAATCTAAACAAACTAAATTCCCTCTTATCTATGCCATTAACACATGAGTTAGTCTAAACTCTAAGAAGGATTTTTTTATATTTGCAGGATAAAAAGTTATATGTGATTTCTTATGGATCTGAATGGAATTAGTGGAACTTGAAAAAAAATAATAATAGATAAAATGAAAGTAATTAGATAGACAATTTTTTGAATGTTAAATGGAGTGTCTTCTTAAGATTACTATTCTAACATTCATTCTATAGTGATTTATTATTAAGCATTGAATAAACAATAAATTGTCCACCATATGTTAGACTTGTAGAAACATCAATAGAAAAGGGAATAGAAATTCCTATTCATTCAAATTATTTTGAAGTATTACAATATCTCACACTTGATTTTGACAAATTTATCATACTATTAAAAAGATTCCCAGATATTGAATAATCAGACAAGGCTTAATTTACTATTTTTGTTTAGAAACAACTATCAAAAATTACAAATGAATAAGAAAGATTATAATTTTCAAAATTGATAAATACTCATTTGGTTGATAAAGTGGATAATCCATTAATTTTAGCAGACTTCTTGTAATATAGTATAGATAATGGAGGCTTAGAATTAAAAATAAATTCTCTTTAATCTTTATTGATTTTAATTACAAGATTTAATTACAATTTAGAAAATTTCTATGAAAGAGTAAACTATCCTCATATTCAAATAGTTAATACAGATTATTGTTACTGAAGGTGCATTCGAATGTTCATCAAAATCAAAATTATTTAAATTAATTGATGTAGCAACAAAGTCCTCAAAAGTTCCATTATAAACATTAGCTAGAATAATTTAAGTAGTACTTAGATCTTGTATTAAAGAGTCATGTTCTTTATAGTTGGCAGCAACTCAATTAATTTTCAATATCTTCAAAAAGCACGTTACATTAAAATAATTCTTATAATAAGGTGATACTTAACTTGTAGAAATAGCATCCTATTAAAAGTATTTTATTTAAATTAAATTTTAGCCATTGGCATCCAGAGATTAAGAAAATAATATCTTATTTAGAGGATGATTTAAGTATTTTCGATTATTTTAACCTCAATGATGTAATTGAATTGTAGGACCAATAACTGTTAGAAGCGTAATTTTGACCATTATATTTAAAGAAGAAATTCTTATCATTATTAATCAAATTTCATATTTTAATTCTAATCATGTAGTATGGTAAAAAAGGAGAGGATTTATCAAGATCTAAAATAGAAATTCTTGAAGACTATGCAAGAGAGTCTGTTGAATCTTTAGATAGTTTATTACCACAATTTCATTGTCATGATTTACAATAATTGGAAGTAGAAAGACGTGTAGTTGCTTATTTAAAAACCTTAGGACTTAAATTTAAGACTGATCCTACATCAAAACAATAAGAGTTTTAGTATAATTATGATTAATTTAGTGAATAACCAAAATAGAAGGGCATCATTTTTTAACAGGCAATAGGAGAATCACCAATGATTAGTAATATTTTGATGATAAAATTTGGAATGGATCAAAATAATTCTATAAGAGATTCTGATACAATATTAAGTCCATTACTTTTAGGCAGAAAAAGTTCATTTGAAATTTGAAGTTATGATAATATTTAATTTTGAACCAATTAATTTTTACAAAAGATTAATTATTTTATTTATAAAACATGATAGGCCAGAATGAGTGTATAAATCTACATCCTATTTACAAAATACTCTTATTATTGATTAAAAATAGTATTATATAATTATTAACTTTAAAAACTAAAATGGGAACATTAATCACTAAAATGGGAACATTAATCACTAAATGCAAAGAATGTTGTTTTTTCATTAGAAGCAAGCCTTCTTCTACTTCAGTGTCTTCACATTAGTTAGTGAACTTATCTAATAATCCTCAAGAGGAAACATAAGGAAAAATAAGAGCATAATAGATAAGTTTATTAAATAACAAATTTAGGTTTTGCATAAGATCATAGTCATTCCAATGATTTATCATCTTGTTAGATAGAGAAAAACGAAGAAAAAAATGAGAATGATCTAACATTAGAAACTATTTCTAATAAATAATTATCTATCGTAAGATCACCTTAAATAAACTAAGCAGTGTAATAAAAAGAAGAAGATAAATTTATACTTAAAAAGTAATCTAAATATATTTCAGATGGCACAATTCAACTTCAATAATAATAATCAAAATTATTAGAAAATGGGATTATAGCTTTCTCTAACATAGATTTAATAAGAGTTGAGGAATTAACTTTATATGTGTAGGAGGCATTAGAAAAATTTACAGAATTAGTTGATATTGTCGATGACAGTGATACCTACATATAGAATATCAATAATATTGAGTTGTATTTCTCACATTATTTTATACAAAAGGTCATGTTCATTTAGATTAAGTGTTTATATAATAGTTATAATTTAGGTTTCAATTCGAGTTGAATACAGAAATTAGTAAATTTCTTATATGGTCAAATGCAAACACTTTATTTGATTTTGATTTGTTTGAAAACTATAAACTATAACATATTAATGAATAGGTTTCTATTGGAGAATTACAAGTAAACAAGCATTTAATGATTAAACAACAATTTATTACATACATAAAATATATAGAATTGCTGAATGAAGATTATTTTATTGTTTACAAATCAATAAGATTATAAGATTAATACTAATCTAAAATGTAAACTTTGTTATGATTTATCTAGAACTTAATAGTAATAGGAAGGTTAAATTATGTTGGGTGGATTGAGAATAAGTTAGAAAGATGGTAAATTAATAATTAGAGGGTATCTTGATGGTGATTTTAAAATAAAAGCTGGATTTAACTTAACAATTAAGACTCTAAGAGAAAAAGTTATTGGGTGCATCAATAAGATGAAGGAATTATTTAATTGAAAAATTATATATTCTTAATTTAATTAAGTAATTATCATAAATAAACTAATATACTCCAATCTAACTATCAAAGTTACGCATTACTATTAAATTATCTATAATAAATGTAATCACTCTTGATGATTTTTGTAATTGGATATTCATGATACAATCTAATAGATGAATTAATATTGTATTTTAAGTACTGAAGGAAACATTAGAAAAAGGTGTTTTCGACATTTCATCATTTTTAACTTTCAAAATGTAGTTAATTGGATTAAGTTTGGCATGAACGATGAAGGGTATTTATTAATAGATATTAAAGAATGCTGTTTGATATTTTTGGGAATCTTGAAAAATTTCATCCTCTAATGTGGTGGTGTAAGATAATTACATTTAAAAATTGATTATAAAATTATAAAAAATAACATTTTTAGTAATAATCCATGGGTAATAAAATGATGAAAAACTAGGGAGAAGTTGAACAAGAGGTTTACAGGAAATAAGAATGTATAAGATTAAGTAATAACTATAGAGAAGCCTACTGTGCTAGCATTAAACATTTTAATAAAAAAAAAGGGTAGAGTAAGTACAGAATACTAATTCTTGACTCCTCCAATTGGTAAAGGATAATATTCTGAAATACGTAAAGTAATAAATAAAAAAACTGGAATCATGAGAGCTGTTAAAATAGTGTAAAAGAATGCCTCAGAAAAAGAAGAGGAGAGAGTAACATCAGAAGTCAACATTTTAGAAAAGCTAGATCATCCAAATATCCTAAAAATAAATGAATATTATAGTGATGACAGATTTCATTATATAATAACAGATTATTATTCTGGAGGAGAATTATTTAGTAAAATTTAAGAAAGAAGAACATTCTCTGAAATGTAGGCTGCAAGAATTATTAGATAATTACTTTATGCAGTAAATTATTGTCATCTTCATGGAATTGCTCATAGAGAAATCAGACCTGAAAATATTATGCTTGAAAGAAGTTCTGAATTCGCTTCAGCAATTTTGATTGATTTTGGTATGTGTTAAAAGTTTTCAAATAAAATGCATAGTTCAGTTAATCATCCTTATTATTAAGCACCAGAAATGCAATAAAAAAAATATAATGAATTAATTGATGTTTGGGCTATTGGAGTAGTAAGTTACATTTTATTATGTGGTTACCCTCCTTTTAGTGGAGAATCTAATAGAAAAATTACAGATAATGTTCTCAAAAAGCCTCTAATTTTTGATGAATAAGATTGGAACAAAAACAGTATTGAATCAAAAGAATTTATAAAGAAAATGTTGATTAAGGATCCTAGTCAAAGAATGACAATTTAATAAGCATTGAAAGATCCATGGATTGTTAAGAATTTTGAATTATAGGTTAGTGATGGTTAATTAAGAAGAGTGTTAACTAATTTAGTTAATTATAATAGTCAATCTAAATTATAAGAGGCAACACTTAAATTGATAGTGTTGTATTTAGCTTCAAGAGAGGAATTGAGTGAATTAAGAGAAGTATTTACATATATCGATTCAAAAAATGATGGATATATTGATGTTGAAGAGTTATAGACTGCTATGTCAAAGATATTTGATTCTGAGACAACTGAAAGAGAAGCCAATAAGATATGTGTTGAAGATGAAACTCTATCTTATTCACAATTTTTAGCTTAAGCTATTGATAAATAGGCAATTTTATAAAAATCTAAGATTGAAACTGCATTTAAATTGATTGATAGGGTATAATTTCAATTAAATATTTTAGAATGCTTCTGGAAATATTAATGTTGAAGAATTATGTGAAGCCTTTAAATGTAATTTGACTGGTAATGATTAATGGATAGAAATTATGAATGAAGTTGATGCAAATCATGATGGTGCTTTATCATTAGTAGAATTTACAAATATGATGAAAAAATTGATATAATCATGATCTTTTATGTTTTCTTTGGTTAGTTACTATAATACGTTCTTTTTATTGTAAAATTTTCCTTTCTTCTTAAAGTTAATTTATTTTTAATTATAGTAATTCATTTTCTTATATTAAATTCAATATTGAACTTTGATAGTTTTCAATCATTTTATTTTAGATACCACAAGTTGTACATTTTTTTGAAATAGTTGTTGATTATGTATCTAATTCACTTTAATTGTCTTCACCATATGAAATTTCCTCTTGAATTAGTTCATTTTAAGCCAGATATTAAATGGCTTTCTATTTTTGTAAATTTTGATACTATATTTAATGTCTAACCAAATAATCAATCATTGGATCTACTTTTATACATATAATAATGATATTTTAGCAATATCTAGAGAATATCTAATCTATAATCATAGTTTCTTATAGAGTAATATCATTATGGATAATCTCAAAGTTTTATTTGATGTATTTGTATAAATGCTTTTTTAAGAATGAAACTTTTGTGTGATATTTGCATTTTAGAATTAATTAATATTTTTTAGATTAGATCTGATCATCTACAAATAAGTCGTATTCATTCTTTCTCATAAAAAAAATTATTCATTTTGGAGTTATAAATAAATGATTTATAAATTAATTTTAATTAATGACTATTTTCTTGTTATAATGTATTTTGTAGAAATTGATTTATAAAGTATTAGAGTATTGATAGAAACAATATCTTATGACAAATAATAATTTGAATAAAAATACAATCTCATAAATATAGTAAGTAATATTATATTCAAGTTTAGGATTTATAAATAATAAAAATACGATTTTATATTAATAATTGGAGTAAATAAAAATGAATAAATATATATTAATAAGAGATGCAATGGATCTTCATATGTATTATAAAATAATTATTCATATTAGAATGGAAGTCTGAAATGAAGTAACCTAACAATCAATTTTAATATTTCTTTTTTATTTAATTCTTGATAGGGTATGTCCATGATTTTTAATATTATAAATAAATTACTTAAATTGAATATATAATATACAAATATTTACACATATCAGTCCTCTGATTACTCTTAATCAACACTTTGTGAAACTTAATCTGATAATGTTATTAGTTTAGCAGTTTATTTTTATTCTAACTGAGCTTCAAGTTAACCAATTAATTTCTAAATTTTTGTTAATTGTTTTTGTAAGGATCTTTTTTATTTAGCTTTTTATTCTTCATCTAATAAATGTAAAATTCTTCTTTGTTTAGCATGGGCTTTCTTTTATTAGTTTACCCAGTTATGAATTGCTTTATCTTGTAATGCAGGATTTGTTCTATCATAACAAGAATTAAATTAAGATTCATCATAAGGTAGGAATTCTTTAATTTTCTTTGTCTTCCAAATTTTATTAATAATTAAGTCTTTAGGAATCAAATAAAACACGAATGCACTGATCAATTCTATAAGAGAAATCTTATTCTCATTTGAATTCATATAGTTTTAACATGAAATGATTATTGGAGTATATGATATTAATGTAAACATTTCAAGTGATAAATTTGATGATGGTTAATACTTGACTGTAGAATGATTCAATAGAACAAATTTATCAGCCAAATAATAGAGACTTAATCCTAGAAATGACATAATTGAATTAATAGGCATAAGATTACCATATATGTTTGTAATTATCATAGTATAATTAATGTAAGCATGATTTCTTGTTAAATTATGTTGTTAAAGTTCATAAAGTCTATTCAATTCATCTTAAGTTTATGGTTATGGTTAATACTTAATTTTGTAATTTTTTATTTATTATTATAACTTCAAAAGTATAAATATAGGAGGAAGAAATGAATTACTAAATATAATTAAAATTCAATACCAAGCAAAAAGCCAAAACAATTCTCCATCAACGAATTTAGCTATATAGATTGTAAATAAAGACATTAGAATTGTTAATTTAAAGGATTAGCTCTTTTAAGTTTCTGTCCAAGATATGTATTTTCGAAATGTTATTCTTTTTGTAAATAATGGAAATAAATAATAACAAATAATAGTTATTAAAGGTGTGAAACTTGATTTAAAAGATATCATTTTATTTTTTTTATATTCTGTAGTACAAGTAACCACCAACAACAATATTAATAACAAAATGTTGATAAAGATTTCAAGTATTCTTTTAAATTATGACAACTCTATCCATTCATTTAGGCTTTTCCAATTAATATCTGTAGGTTCTGGAGCCTATCTAACTGCCAAACGTATCCCTTAAAAGTTTATATATCCATCATTATTTAAATCTAAATGTAACAATTGTTTTAAATAATATTTAAATGTGTTGTATTAAGCTTTTTTTAAGAATTTAAGTTTATCCTGTTTATATTTAAATGATACTAGAGCATGTCCAGAAAAATAATTCTATTCGAAATATGTGTCTTATAATTAATCTAAAAATATTCTCTAATTTTTTTTTTATTTTATTATTTATTTGAAGATAAAGCATACTTTAACAACATTTTCAAATTCTTCCTTAATTTTCAGCTCTAATTCTTCTCTTGATAAATCTAAAGGCAATCCTTGAAATAAAACTGTGTAATCTCCTGGAGTTGTTTATTTTAAATCGCAAAAACTATCCAACTTAATTTAATTATGTCTAAAATATATTAAGTAGATCATAGTAAAATATAATGCAGTAAGACTTAATATACCTTACTTTTCCTGTAATCCTTCCTTAGTCTCTGACAATTCAAATAATTATCCAATATGTGTTATTAATTAAAAATTACCAACTGTTATATATTAGATAGCAATTAAAGTTAAACAAGATTTGATGAAATCGAAATACAAAGGATAACCGCTACCTAAAAATCCCAATTGATCGCTCGATATTCCAAAATTGAAATTTTCTCTTTCCTTTTTAAATATCAATATACAATTTGCAAACCACAACAATTACAAATTCTTCCTTTATATTTTGGTCGACCTACTCTATTGGCTTATCGGTGATCTAGTGCATGTTCAATGCTCACTTAAGGCAAACTACTAACATCTGCTGAATAAGAAGGATAAGGAACTGAAACATCTGGTAAAATTTCATTCATTATATCACTTATGTTTGTATTTTATATTTATATAAAAAAATCAACTTCTTTATATTATGAACAAGCAGTTAATTTATTGAAATTTCACACATTTCATTTCAACACTAAGGATGGTTAGTTTAGATTGGTTATCTTATTTGTTTGCTTCTGTAATAGACTTCTAAATTTTTTGTTTTTATTCATTATTTCTTAATCTTTTTTAAAGAAATACTTTTAGATTCTGTATTAAAATCTATATGTCATAAGGACAATTATTAATATAAAATCACAATCATGTAATCACAAAGTTTTTATCATATCAAGCTATTTTGCAGACTAAACTTTGGTCATTCTATTATTCAGTTTTGCATTAATAATTTTATTGAATTAATTCAATTGATCTCTAAAGTTCATTTTTAATTTATCCAAGAATACTTACATCCTTATGTGTTATTTATATAAATATATAATAATAATAAAATAGGTTTTCTATATACTTTTCCAATATCTCCTTAAGTTTTTAGAATGTGCATTTAGAATTTTATTAATTTTTGTGATGAATAATCTATTCATGTATTTGAAATTTCTATTTATTTTGTATAATTTAAAAATACATTCTTTAGTCTTTATAAAAAAAACAATTAGATATATTTAATATTTATATAAATTAATCTCATTATCTGTTTATTATATATCAACCTTTGAAAATATACTCAAATATTTATATTATGTATATCTATTCTCATCCATAAAAGAAAGTGTAAATTATATTCATAAATGTATTTTAGACCTTTTGTTAGAGAACTGTTGTTTAATATACTATTATTAGAAAATTGAAGTTTATTATAATATAAATACAAAATTTAAAATCACCACAATTATATGATAAATTTACTCTAACCTCTTGTGATTATGTGACCTATTATTAATGTATCCATTTCAGTCACTTTAAATTTGAATAAATCGTTTTTATTCAAAACATTAAATTTCTTTAAAAATATGCTTTCTTGCCATCATTTGACTAACACAGAGATATAAGTGGATAAAGATGATAAAGCTCCATTACTTAAGATGTTTTGGAATTTATTAGTCTGTTCATTCTAAACTGTGTTTGGTTATGTGTGTTTGGACATTTGTGTTAGTGTTACTTTACATTACATTAATAAAGGGTAAATTCTTTAATTTATGAAAGAATGACCTAAGTTGACGTAGCTGGATATGGGTTTGCATTGAATTGTGTTTACATAATTGTGCTGCCAATCGGATTTGGATTCAATTAATCTCTAAATATGCATACAGCATAAGCAATAGGTGATGGAAAACACTAACTAGCCAAAAGATTCTTTAATGTCAATTTATACGTGATGCTGATGTTTCTTATACCCTTTTCAGGAATTTTAATAGCAATCAAAAAGCCGTTTAGCCTAATTGTAGAGGAATCCCAGAGAGAGGAAATAGCAGATTGTGCTTGGCAATATTTATGGTTTCTGATTCCAGCCATAATTTTAGCCATAATTTTTGAAAGTATCAAAATTTTCATGGCTTCATACAAAATTACTTATCCATTTGCCATAATTCATTTTACGACTTTACTTCTTCATTGGTTATTTAGTTGGTTATTTATAATGAAATTTGAATGTGGAATACCTGGAGCAGGATTTGCAATAATATTAACTGAAATATTCAACATGGTTGGTATATTCTGTAAGAATTTTATAATTTATTTTTTAGCATTCATTTAATTGACAGAATACAAAAAAACAATATTTTAAGGAATCAAAATATTACCTGATATCCCAAGAATCAAGAAATTAGGTTTACAATATTGCAAGACTTCAATGCCAATATTAGTACATATATATTGTGCATATTTTATATTTGTGTTATTAACATTTGTGGCATTAAGTTTGAATACCCCATCAGTTAATGCTCATTTAGCACTTTAGACCGTATCTGGCACATTTTTTAGTAATTATATATATTAATTATTTAAGGATTACCAATTAGTTTATCAATAGCAATTATGTCATATGTTGGTACTGAAATGGGATTGGGAGATATCAAAAGAGCAAAGTAATATGTTGCTGTAGGAGTTTTAATATTTGTAATAACCTGTGCTTTGTGTGCATCATTATTATGGGTATTTTAAGATGGATTTATTGATTTTTTCACTGCAGAAAGTGGTAAAGATCAATTTGCAGATGAAACAAAAGAAGTTTTGAAAGATTCTTTACCTTGGATGATTGCTGGTTCTTTAATAATAGATGGAATGTAAGGAACTTTAAGTGGAGCATTAAAAGGGATCAATAAAGCAAATTTAGTTTAGGTATTGTAATTATAATTATTTTAGTATTCCACTCTATTTGCCTATTTTATTTGTTGTGTTCCTATTGTCTCCTTTTTCGCTTATGATTGGGGACTTGGAAATGGTACAAAAGGAATTTGGTAAGGATTTGGAATATCAAATTTGATTTTGACCACTCTTTTTACAATAAGTCTATTTATTACAGATTGGAAAAAAGAGTCAGACAGAATTATAAATAGAATTAAGAGAGAAAATGAAATGCAGAAAAGCACTATTCATCAAATTGAAGATTAATTGCTCTATGATTGAAAACTTTATTTCAGAATAATATATATTAATATAATTTTTTATTTGTTTCAGTTTTTACAACCACAATTATAATTATTCTGATAATAATCTTCTTTGCTTAATAATTAATTAAAATTATAATTCGAATGACAATTTTTACATTAAACTTATTTTAAAAAGAAATGAGCATCGATACAAATTTCTATTTTCTAGTTATTAACTTTAATTTCCTTAATTGTTTATAAACATATTCTTTTGCCACAATAATAACATTTCTTTTCAACTATTTAATGGCATTATTTATTTTTGCATTCTTGACAATATTACACTACAGTACCAAATATCTAATCATAAGTATAAGAGACATCAAATATCACATTACAACATTAACAGTTCATTCTTTCTTTGTTCTATTCTATTTCTTTGCAGCGTACACAAAGTTCTTAACAATCAGACATTTCTTCTAATTTTTCCAATTCATTGCAATTGCTGCAAATTTTGTATAAATTTTCTCTATTTATTTTATTTCCAAATACTTCTTCTATTTGAGTATCCACATCAGAGATATCAGTTTAATTAGAACCTTAAGGTTATTATATCTTTGTTTATTCTAAACCTAGCTATTTGCATATGCTTGAACATTCTGGATGTTAGTTCAAAAAGAATATACTACATCCATCATTTTAAGTATTTGTTGAATCTATTAATCTTTAATCTTCACAATGTATTGCAGGATCACTTAAGATATTTGATTTCCCCTAAAGATCTGTAATCATCATTTAACAATTAGTATATTGATATGTAAAGTGAGAGAAACAAGTTAAATTAACTTATTCATCTCTGTATTCTGCATTATTAGTGTATTTCTTCCATGGTTCTTCAATATCGATGTAACTCTCTGCATATATTTTCTTCAAACCCTTAAAAGGTTTTTCTAATTAATATAAATATGGAGTTGCATAATATAGAGGAATAAATTTTATTTTGTTTACTGTTTTGCAACAGTAATTAAAATGATGACTCAATTACTTTGCAATCAATTATTGTTTATATTTTGAATCTGCCAGTTAATTTGCTTAATCAATATCATCATCATTCAAAGTTTTCTAATTGTATTTTTAAATAATAGATTATGGAATTTTTATAACAACATGTACATTATTTTTTTAATCAAAACCTTTGAACACTTCTGCTTATTAACCTTTTTGATCAACTTACAATTCAGTATTTTCAATAAATAATAATGTTTAACTTTGTTTACATGTTTTTTAGATTTGTTAAAGAATGCAATCATAATAACTCTAATTTTACTATATCTAATAAATATAACTCATTTTTTTTTGTTTTGTAAATGTAGCTTAACAGATATGTTAATATCCTTTATTTGTATTCATTGATTATGATTTATTATAAGTAGATGATAGAGAAAATAAAATATAATCTGAAAATTATTTATCAGAAATGTTTGCACTTTAATAATTATTTTTCATCACATTTTAAATTGCTGCTTCCATTATTTTAGTTTGGTCTTTTATTTATAAAAATGATAGAAAAAATCTTTATTTTAACTTTACAAATTTTAATAGCTTTTCTTCCAAATCTTGATTATCTAAATGTGTATCATAAGCTAAATTGTGATATTTTCTCCCATGACATGGAGCATCTGTAATTATAAAAAGCTATAAAAGACTTTCAGGGTCCTTACATATATTTAATTTATAAGCCACATCAAGTGCTCCTTATAAATCTTCAGGAATATCTTCACCACCTTCAGGTTTCATGGTACAGATGAATTTTTCAATCTCCTCTGGATATACAGTAAAATTATGATATTTTATATGATTTGGGCCTTCAGAGAAATCTTAATAACATACTGCAGCCATTCTAATTGCTGTATTAATTTAGACCTTTTTCTTGAACTCAGTTATTATAGAACTGATATTTTTTCTTGAAGCTTCAATCCAAATATCCATACTTTTTGTACAATCTAAAATAAAAATGATATCCACTTATGGTCTTTACGATATTTCATTTATCATCAATTAAAGTTTACTCTTCTGCATAAAAAAATTGCATTATAGTGTTTAAGGTTAACTAACAAATTATTACTTATTTTGGTCAAATCTGATACAAGGTTTAATAACTTAATCTTGTAAATTTTGAAAATATCCAAAGTCTTTTAGTTCTTCCCAATTTTTGTGTGGTTTTTAACATCTATGATAAGGACAAGTTCCTTTAAAATATTTGATGCAATATTTATCAAAATTATACTTTTAGGCATCACACTAACAAGGTATGTCATTACAAAATTTTTCAGGGTTCAATTTATTTATGTTATATTATTCATATACTTTTTTTTGTATATCTTACCATTTTATTATATGCCACAATCCATCCTTTTATTTATCACATTTTTTATTTTTACAGTCAACACACAATTATTTTAACCAAGGTGGATGTAAATATCTGCAATTCTAATCATTACATTTCTTATAACATAAATTGTGTTGATAAATTCCATTTATTGAGTATTTTTCCAATTCACTTTCCAATTCATCTTATGAAAAATGAATTAAACCACAAATATCTTTTTATTAACAAATTCCCTTTAAAAAACCTATACAAACTCCGGTTAAACATCTTGGATGTTATCTTTCGCAGTTCTAATTTTGGCATATGTCTAGATCAGGACATAATTTATCTATACAAATATCCATTTTTATAAAATAAATACAATCTACATTTTTCAAAATGATAAAACAATCAAAACAAATTATATTCTATCGACCAATAAACTATTTAACAAGCTACAAATCGAAAATATCATAATTTGCTTAATATTATATGTAATAATATTTCAAGTTCTGATAGAATTTGTATTAAAATAATGAATAGCAAAATCCTTATCATTCAAGAAACTTACAATGTTCTGATTAACCAAAAGTAAATTAAATTATACAAAAAAAAACATTTAAGAAATTGTTTTACATAGAAGAATTGAATCGTATTTAATTTCCTTTTGAAAATGGCTATTTCATAAAGACTGCTGATCCTATTTAGAATATTAAATATTCAGTCTCAATTAAATTATGATTTTGTTAGCTTAAAATTACATATGCCATCATCTTCAATGGATTTAGAGATATATAATATATAATCACATAATTAATTGCTTATAATAATTATTAATTAATTAAAAAGGAATTCTATAAATTAAAATACTTCTCATTTATATCAACAAGAAATTAATTTAATATGTTTTCTCAAAAATTTATTTGATCGCAAACAAAATTCATGATTAATATATTCAGAATCTATTATTATTATCTGAATAATATTTCTCAAGGTTGTAGAAATATCTAACTTATATTTTGAATAATCAACATTGCTAACACAAAAAAGATCTATATTAGAACTGCAATTATCTAGGTTAAATATGAACTTGCTTTTAAATTTTTTGATTTAGATTGCAAATTTAAATGTAAATGGTTAACCTATTTGAATTTGACTAGAACTATTTGTTTATAACACAGACAATTTAATATAGAAACGATTAATATGTTTCAATCTTGAAGATTTTAAGATTTTAATTATTAAATCGATCATATATTAATTATATATTATAATTACAAATCCTCTTTCATATACTGTTTATTTCATCTTCTCTTTTTTCATTTTCTTTCAAATTAATATCAAAAATGAGAGGATAAACTTTATTATTAGTTTTCGGCTTTTCATTGAAATTTGTACTCTAAAGTTATTGGTCTGGATTTTTTTATAAAATTGGTTTTTCTAGATAACTATCATTTGAGGTGTGAATTTAATAAAATCCTGGTTGAGAGTGAACAATCTTAAGTAAATATTGTCTAATCTTTTAAAATCTAATATGAACTCTTTTTATTTATTATTCTCTATTTGTTAGGAGTCTTTTTAAAATATAATTAGAATTAATTAAATTTGGAAATCGTTTATTAATTTTATCTCTTATTTTATCAAGATTTTGTTGTTAATTTTCCAATTAAGCTAATAGTATTCCCCATAAAATATATAAAATGAATATACCATTCAACCCAATAAGAAATATATAAAAAGGCAAAATTATCTCTTGATTATTTGATAAGTCAGCTTAATAAATTGTAATTGATAATACTATGGAAGTACCACAAATAAGTGTACTAAATTCATCAATAATGTTTAATTAATTAAATTAATAAGGACGATACTTTTTTGTTAACAATTAATATATAAAGACAATTATAAAAACTAAAGATCCTTTTATGATAATTAAATCTTCATAAAATGTCAAAAATATAATTATGAACCCTTTTTGTAAAATTTTTACTATTTCCCAAAAGTAAGCATTTCTTGAATACTCATTATATAAATATCCCCAACTTTTTCTCATATTTTCATCTTCTAATTTATGTCTTTATAAGTATAAACTTATAAACATGTAAGCTGGGATAATCAATGCTAAAGCCAAAGTAAGAGGTAAAATAAAGGTTAAAATCCAATGGAAATGTTCTTCAGTATCATATCTATAGGCAACATTCCCTTGAATCCAATAATAATTAGATATATATCTAAAGGATAATAAAGATATGAATCCTCCCATTAAATTTGGTTACAAATAAATGAATAAATATATAGCAGTAGTTGTAAATGCACTCTTATTCAATTTAGTTAAATTAATAGTAATAGCAAATCCATAACAAATAATAAAAGTGAGAATGTAAATGAGAGGCATTATCAATGCCCAGATCATTCTGAAATAAATGATATTGATATTTGTTATATCAATTAAAAAGCAGTCTAATGATAGACTCATGGTTTCTATTGGATTTCCAACTGATTTAATAGATGTTTATAGAAAACTTGGCACCTATAATTTAAATGTTGATGTAACTCCGATGATTTAAAAATAATTTGTTAATACTTTGATTAACACATTCCCTAGCCCTGCTCTAGGGTCAGGCATGAATATTTTTAATAAAATCCTTTTCTTTTGAATTATTACTTTATCAATTGCTTCAATTGTTCCTTTTACAGATAAAAATATTGAAATCATAGTCCATATACTAATTAGAATAACTTTTGTAGCATTATCACCAACATTTTCACAATTTCCACATTTATAGATTGTACTCACAGAAAAATATCCTTACCCTCTGATATTATAAAGGTCACATTACTCACATAATGCTCCAACATGTGCCTCTGAACATAAATCATTTCCAGGATTCCACCCACCTACACAATTCCCAGGCATATTCAAACAATATTCTATATTTTCACTGCTTTCATAAGGTCTCCAATAATGAGGTCTCACCATAATTCTTGCTGAAGAAACATCTTCCATTTTGATTTAATCTTTTATTTTGCATTATTCTCCAGCCCTCACATTATATTAATAAAAATTGGGATCACATAATTTACATGTTCCTTATGAAGTTTTATATTCTCCCCTTTAACAAGGAAATGTTTATAAATTTATTCTTAATTTATAATTAGTAAAATAACGTTTTAGTAAATAAGGAGGTTAATCATCGAAGATGGGAATTTTCACTGAATCACACATTATTTCCAATTATAAATAATCTTAAGAGGAATAATCAGGATTAAAATTAATAATCATTTTATCTAAATTATAATCCTAACTTGTCTAATTGAATTCTATTTCGTTTAAGCTTGTAAAATTATTAGAAAACTCTCCTTCCTTTTGATCTATAATTGATCTGCCTTTAAATCTACATATGCTTCGATCTAATGATTTAATCTGACCATTCTCTTTGTCGAGAGGAATTATTCTGAAAGTTAAATTTAATGGTATATATTCTTGGGTTTATTCATTAAAAATTTGGTATTCATTTATAACTTGTCCACTTGGAAATATTAAAAAGTTTTTTTACTATTTACCTATGTAATATTTTTTGACATCAATCTGTTCAATAATTTAATTCTGACTATTCTCTATGGTTGTTTTATCCAAAAGTTTTGAACCAATCTAAAGAGTTAATTGAACTGGGAAGCAAGCTACATTATCACTAAACAGAGATGCTTTATTATTTGAATATATAATATTTGTTTTATCTTTATCTGGTATTGCATAGTTTTGTAAAAACATTGCTCCTCCTACTTTTGCTTAGTTATTTGAAAACAGGCAATTATAAACTAAAAATAAAGATTAATCACGTTAATCAAAATAAATAGCACCACCAGTTTCTTTTCCATAATTTAATAAAAATTAACAAGATTTTATAAGTACGCTAATTGAACAGATATAAGCTGCACCTCCATATGTACCACTATTATTTTTAAAGTAACTAAATTCAAGTTTTGCTGTCAAGAGCTAGTGTTCATAGTAATTTTCAATTTAATTTAACAATCTTTTAGATTTTACTTCTAAAAACTATTTTAAATTAGAAATCTCTTTAGAAGTTAAGACCAAGCAACTTAAAAGTCCACATTAATTGTTTTACATTGTTATTAAATTTAGATGTATCAAATTTTACTAAGTGTTTTCTTAAATGTTAATAAATTTTAATAATCCTTCTTTACAGTTTGGGCATATGATATTCTAAAAGTTTAGATTTTCCATTAAAATATAATGTTTGGAAGAAATAGAATCAACCTAAAAAATAAATCCAGGATTTGTTCTCTTTGTAATTAAGTGATAAAAATTATATAGACTAATAATATATTGAGTCTATTAATCATAGAATTGTTACAGTTCTTCTGGCTAAGAATATATTTTTAAGCATTTATAAAAGCGTTAAGGAATAGAAGGAATCGTTTAAATTGGTTTTGAGACATCACCAATTACTTCTTTAATGTTGATCAATTAAACATTGACTAATTAAATATTAGTTAAATATTCTAAAAATATTAAATTATATACTTTTATTTAGCATAAAATTAAGCGTGTTTCCACTGATCAATGTTAAATTTTATATTTCTAGGTTTGTTAGTGTAATTGATTCAGCATTTATGATTTCCATAACACCATAATCAAATAAATCAACAAAATTACAATTTGTTATTGTAATATTGCCTCTCTCAATGGAAATTAAATAATTTTTATTTTAAAATTTAATTTCTGATTCACTTAATTCATTAATTCTACCTAAATACGATAAAAAACCTTCATATGTATTTTAAATTAATAAATCAGAAATTTCAACATTCAAAATTAGAGAATTACTTGTAAATATTATAGGGAGTTTAAGGAAGGCAGTTGTCAACGAATAAACATTTTATATGACATTATTTTATATTACTATTTAATTCTTATATCTAGAAGGTTCTAAAAAGAGTGTTCCTCCTTCTTACCTACTAAAACTTTAGGAAAAGAAACACTCAGAAATTAATAAATTTAAATCTGATTAAGAAGCATCAATAAATAATGTTCCACCTTGTGATTTCTCTGTAATCAATAAATTAGTTTGGCTGAAATTAAAATTACAATTCACTATTTCAATTACCCCACTAGACTAAGTTCCAAAATAAAATGCTCCACCTTATTAAGCCTATGAGTTTTAACTTGTAACATTTTTTAAAATTATATTATCAGCTTAACAAAAAGCATTTCCTCCCTTTGACTTAATAGAAAAAATTGGATGCAAATTCTCAATAAAAACTATTTCGTCTTATTGATATCCCCAAATTAAACGTTCTTTTAAATATTAATATTGAAGATCATTCTAGGAATTAAAATAACAATCTTTAATTTAGAGACTTCTACATAAAAATATTAGATTGGATCCTTAATTATTAGTGATAATGTTATTTTTAAATATGGATTTACTTAATATAATTTCAGAATTAGGATTATTTATATTAATAGTTGAGGATTACTTAAATTGTTAATCTTATAAATAAGTATGATGATGATTATTAAAGGCAGTAATATCTTCCAAATTAATTTGTTACTCTTACTCTGATATTATGCTAATAACACAAGGTTATTCTGAAAGTTAATTAAGGATAATAGTGTTATTTGTCAAGTTAAGTTATTTCATTTCAATTTTTTCTGCATATCTTATATTAGTTCTTTCCAAGGATTTAACTGTTATAATAGGTAGATTGATAATTATTAAACCTGTAATTTCGAGTTTTTCAATTTGAAGAACTCTAGCATTATATACCTAGATCATACTACCATAACCCACATCTAAGTTTTTTTATAGACAAGAACCATATTAATGGAAGAATTTAATTTTGAATTCATTATCTGATGTAGCACTTATATTTTTAAGCACTATTGTATCAACGTTAAGGATAGATATTTCTGGAAGAGTGAATGTTCTTATAATGTTAACATTCTCTATAATGATGTGCTTTACATCTAAATAAAGAGAGGAATTGGCTGAATTTACTGAACCTTGATATTTTTGCTAAGTAAATTTATTAGAATGGATAGTCAATCCATTAATATTAACTTCTAAATCCAAAAATTGATCTTATTGTTACAAATCTAAGAACACTTTGCTTCCAATAAAATTGTTATGGTCAAATACTATTGATTTTAATACAACTCTATTTGATTTGACATAATCTTTGTATAAAGTGGCAAGTTTATTTGTTATTACTATATTATCTGGACTATTAAAATTATTATTTGATATTATCATGCTGTCAATTGAAAATAGGGGTAGTTAAAATAACTAGACTTGAGAATTGAATTTCCCGTTTGAAACTATAATGTTAATTAATTCTACACTTAAAGCTCCAGGTAGATTACCAATACTTGAATTAGTTAATTCATCATTTTAAGAATTGAATTATTCAACATGGAATATTGACTCTCTAATTGAATTAATAAAGTGAGTGTAGAAAACGATTGAATTTATATATTTATTATTAAATGACTTGAAATTATTGACTTTGAGCAGTTGATTTCCATATCCTGTATCTAAAATTTAAACTATTAATTTTGAATTGATTATTAAACAATTTGAAATTAGAAATTAATCAATTTGAATAACCAAAGTCTTTGTTAAGATTTGACTAAAATAATAATTTATTATCCCATTCTGATTATTTAGTGTAGAATCTAAAATTTAGAAATTTTTCATAGCTATATTATTTGGATTTTAGATTTCTATTCTGAATTAATTTTAATTGATATTCTTTATTTTGATTTATTCAATTATAACAGACACACCATATAAATTTTTAATGTTAAATGAAGTAATTATATTTTTTGGTATAATCTAAAGATTTTTTAAGTTTATAGTCGTGAATTCATAAATAGTAATATTTTCCTCAAGATATATCATCATATCAGTCTAAGATTATAAAGTTAATTCTAAATATTGTACGGTGAAGACATTTTTACGGATTTCCGATTTAATAAATGTATCTTAAGTGATTACACAATCTCCAGTATTCGGTAATAAGTTTAAGATGTATTTCACTAATTTCACACTTTTTTGATTTAATTCATTAAATAAATGATTTGTTTCAACAGATAAATGGTTAATATTAGCAGTTGAAAAAATTCCAGTAATAAGAGCATTTTTACTTAAAAAGTCATTTTACTCTTCTGAAGTTTCTAATCTATTAAACTAATTATCAAAAATTTCTTTCTAACAGTATAAATTAATAGGAATTTCAAGGTAAAGATAACAATCTTTTTTTTCAACGTTTAGACAATTAATTTCATAACCCAAAGTGGGATCGTAATACAATTTTCCGGAAGTTGGTGGTTCCGATTATCGTTTTATACATTGCTATGCATATTTTTGTAGTGAAATGTCATCTGGTTTGAAATAAGGATTAATCTTAAGTTTCTCTTCTTCTGTGATTTCTCTACAAAATTCACAATATTAGGGACAAAGATGGCATTATCCATGATAAACAGTTTTTGTGTTTAAACTATGACAACTGATGCATATTGATTGATCATTCTCAATAATACATTCATCACAATTGCATTTTGGATAACATTTATTATTATAAAGTATACCATTTTAAGGACAAGATGTACAAATGACCTCTAGATTGTCAAGATCT
Organism: Paramecium biaurelia; assembly: GCA_000733385.1. Lineage (NCBI taxonomy): Eukaryota > Ciliophora > Oligohymenophorea > Peniculida > Parameciidae > Paramecium > Paramecium biaurelia. The sequence goes on along the minus strand of JPFL01000210.1, from coordinate 16,243 downwards.
AATTTAGTTCCAAAAGCATTAAAATTATGTTGACCATCTAATAAATAACTTCTAAAATGATAATTCATTTTATATTGCCATTTCCAAGCATCTTAATAGATTTTATTTTATTCTAGACATGAAGAACAAGTTGGTGGGCATTGATAGCATTTTCCAAGAAAAGTATTAGAATAGAATCCATTATTACATTGCATGCAATATTATGATTCTTGAATATAATTATTTACACACACCATGCAATTCGGATCTTGACAAAAAACACCAATAATGGGATTTGAAATAGTTGAAATGCTAGAATAAGAATTCACTTTATCACCATATATAATATAATATTTTAGTTCAGGAGATTGTGGTAAATTAAATAAAGCCAATTGAAAATCATTATTATTGGATTCTAGTACTTTAAGCTTTAACTCTTAAGGTAATGAGGTTCCTAATGAATCTACTGAAACACATTCATAAAATCTTTGAACGATCATTTTATTTATATATCCATTTTCACATTTTAGACATACCTAAAATGCTGGGATAGTTTCTTTAAAAGCAACTATATCAAGGGAATTACTATATTATTAAGTGGATAACAGATAACTTTAATTAAAATAAACAACATAATGTTCTGCTACTTCAATCTCACAGTTTAATAAGGATTTCTTCTTACAATTTAATTTCTCTATAGATACAAAATAATCTTAATCATGAATGCATCTTAAACATTGTAAATTCTTCAAGATCGATGAATAAATACAAACTTTACAAAGCTAGCCACATTGTTGACATTATTCAAATGTTGAATTAAAATAATATCCTGTAATACACTATATACAATAATATCCAGTTTAATTGTATTTACAATTTGGACATTCTGAGGGACATTCTAAACATTAATTTTCATAAAGAGTGTAATTTGATTCACAATTTATACATTATTGATAGTTGTCACATTCATTACAATTCCTAATAACTTTCACACATTCTCCATTTATTGATTAGTAACAATTCTAGCATAAAAATTTTGTGATTCTATTCAAAGTATATTTTTCAATAAAATTGTAAGAGCTTTCAGTTTACTCAAAACATCCAAAACATGATTCAAGTACTGGCTATTATTAATTTGCTTGCTAATTGATTAAATAGTATTCAAAATCCTTTATTTTTCTCTCTCTTTTTAGGAATACATAATTTGTGTCATTAAAAAAGGGCATTAAATAATCGGTTGTGCATCTTGGATTTAAATACCATTAGTTAGGATTCTATATACAATCAATACAATATAATCCAAATGGAGTAATTGCTCCAGGACAATCCAAACAATATGAATTTCCATTTATTTTCACTTAAAATTAATACCTTTGACATCCTATATGTTCTGATACTATTGCCTCCTAAATATTGATATTTTTTAGAATACTTTCCCTAGCTAAAATTATGATAAAAATTAATACGTTTACAATTTTTATTACCGTCATCTACAAATCCATCTTAACATAGACATTATGCCTTTGATAATTCTCTCTTTGATGTTGAAACATCCTCGCAAGTTAAACAATGAATTTCAAGTGGACCAAAACATTAATTACAAGAAATGTGACATACTAGTAATAATTATTAATTTAATACATTTAGGGTTAGGAGTATCATCATTATAACAATATTTAAAGGTTAAATCACGAATTGATCCGTTAAAATTTTGATTATAATTGTCCCCTCCAATATTAAAATATAATTTTGCATTCTCCTGATGTAATTATTTCATTGTGAATGTTTTTTCTTATTTTCCATAACCAAAGTAAATCGAAAGTCTGATATTATTTGATCCATCTACTCCTTCTTAATATACGAACCAATGCCAAAATGTTAAAGCTTCATAATAATAGGAGTTTAACTGTAACCAAGAATCTCCTTCTTAAGTCTAATAAGAATTCAGCCTTTCAGATTGGTTATTATGATAAGTTGTTATTTAAAACCCATTCAAGTTTTTATTGAGGGAACTTTGAATATATTTCCAATATATAGCTTTATCTCCCTGATATTTATCTTAAAAGTATGAATACCTCAAAGTTGCTCTGAATAATACGCTTTCAAGAGTTTATAACTAAAAATCTTAATTATATTACTTCTGCTACTTCTTTTAACATGACCCATCCAGATAACATAAATTTACTATTAATGTATTCTACCGGTTATCTTAAAATAATTCCACTCTTCATATATGAAGTAATTAGTATATCAATAAGGTTTTCACATACTGCTGATAAGCAATTTAACTCTATATTTTCTAAAAATGTTGGAATGTCAGAATAATAGTAACTTGAACCTTCTCTTAGATCTACACTGCTAATTTACCCAGAAAACTCTTTCAATTGCTACTATTTGGAATCAAATGCACGAGTAAACTAAATCTAGATACATGTTTACATTGGATAATCCTCCAAGGAAATACTCTTTATAATCTCGTATTTCCACAATATAAGGCCCTCCTTCTATCATCTAAACATTATCATCATTCTTTTAAACATATAAAAAAATGTTGTAATTGGCCGATGACTCTTAGTAACAAAAATACAAAAACACCCAGTTTTCAATTGCTATTGATTAATCTATCTCTAATTCTCTTATTTGATAAGACTCTTAATTTAATAAATATAGACTATGAGTGAATGACTTCTTTTCTTAATCCAAAGTTATGTAATACACCAGATAGGGAAAATCTTACTTTTTTTCTGTGAGAACATGCATAGTTTAGATTGGCAAAGAAATATCGTCAAATGATACATAGAATTTAGAATACTTAGTCCACACACCCCAAGCATAATCTAAAGGAACAAGGGCTGATAAATCTTATTCAATTAATCTCTCCCCTGTATCTGGAGTTGTGATTGTTTTGAACACTTCACAAGTACAATAAACTAATCTTAACCTAAGTGTCAGTATTTATTTTACTTAATGATGCATAAATATATCTCTAAGACTTTTTTGAACATTAATTTAATTTTTGTCATTAAAATCCAGTTGCCAATATAAAATTGGACAAAATGAAAATTCAAATATCTTAAGAAAATTATATGGTAATACTGAAAGGATAAATCCTTTTTTTGAATAAAATGCTATTCCTAAAATTCAATATAGTATCAATTTAATTTATGATTAATAAAAATATAATGCTTCCAACTAAACCTACTGATGTAAGAGTAATATTGCATATGGATATATAAAGTAATATGAAAATTCATAATAATTAATTTTAGTGAACTTATTCTTTGGATTTTAACTAATTTATAACTGTTGCAATTGATCCGAAAGCAATATAGGATTTAAATAACATGAAATTTAGGAATGTACATTTTCGTAAAGCTGTATAATTTAAGTAGCATATTGTATAACTTTAAGTTAAACTAAAATATCATATGGATGAGGGTTTTTGATGAAAATGTCAATTAATAGCGTTATTGTAAAACTTAATTTTTTAATTTTTTTTTCATATCAAAAGCTTATGACAGGGATACAACATATTTTAGTCTTCTATTATATAATTGTAAACTGAATATTCATATACTAATACTATTATAATATGGATTTATTTAAAATATAATTAAATATCAAAGAGTCTTTCCATTTGGACATTATTAATCGGAAAAAGTGAGTATCAGCTATTAAGGGTGGATAAGTGTTATAATTGTTATTTTCATGAATTATTGATATGACTTTTTTTCCATTTAATTGAAATTGGAGTTGTTTATGCTATAAAAAATAGGAAAATATTTCTAATAATTTTCCAAATTTAATAAATTGTGGATGAAATGTTGTTAATCCTTAAGTCTTCAAAATTAACACACAGATTAATAATGATATCCATATTGAAGATAATTTTTTTTTTGCGAACTAAATTTCCTCTGTTAATAAAAATTGATTTGAATTGTGATTTAAGTATTTGACTCTCCAAATCTAGACAGAATTATGTGAATGAATTACTAATGTCATTAAATACATCATTATGTATTATCAATACATAAATATAAATATTGAATTATAAATATGTGTTCATTATGATATTGATTATGTATACGACTTTAGTTTGAATTTTTTTTTTAGATACTATTTTAATTTATCGCATCTAATTATGGCAAATAAAGAAGCTGAAAATTAGTATGAATGATACAAAAAGCTTTATTTAAATAAAAATACAGATGAATATATGAAGTATTATAATAAGCATAAGTTATAACACCCAAAAATATCATCATTAACTCCTAAAAATATTTTACCAATACTTAAGCTTTTCCAATCCAGTTAAATATTTTTCTTAAATCCCTTAGAAATATTACAAATATATATTCATTAGTGTTAAAGACTTGAGAGTTGAAGAATAGGATACATGCACAGAGATGCCTCATTCTTAATTTCTTCCAAATTATAATGACCAAAAAATTTTATATTTATTTTAGTATATAATGTAAAAATTATTTTTTTTGTGTTCATTGTTAAAATTTTACCTAATAAATACATAAGATGATTAATATGAAGTATTTACAAAATCTTTTCACAAATTATTGATGTTATTTTGATGAAATAGATATTTCTTCAATGTGTGAAATATACTCTTAAATTATTATTTTGTTTTAGGAACCATTAAAGTATGCTTTAAAACTACAATCGACGATGAATTTTACTTAATAGTTTTCAAATTATTTTTTTGATTATTTTTTTTTTTATCTATTCTAAATAAAGAAAAGCTTAAAGTTAAGTAACTTTAATGGTATTTATATATTGATGAAAATCTTAGCAGTTACTAAATACAGTAACAGCTAGTATTAAAATTTCTTTATAGTTTTTTCACTAACTCATATGATAAACAAGTTTTTTTAGGAATAAATAAAACAAAATATATTGGTAAATAATTTTAAATAGAAATCACAACTAATTCTTATTATTAAGAATGTAAAAAATAATCATTGCCTAGAAACAAATTTTAATAAAAATGAGTTAAATAAAATGTATTGTGTAATTGCTGGAATAAATGTGAGAATATATTTGTTCTAACAGAGAGAATTAATAAATTATAGTTTGAGAAATTGGATAGGCCAAAAAGCTTTAACAGTAAGTATTTTTTGTAGTTAAAGTTATTTAAATAATAATATACCTATTTAGTAAAATTTAATAATTAATTAAAATAAACTTGATGATGCTAATGATAATTTACATATTTAGATTTTGACTTTTTCATGGTACAGTACTCAATTTTTAGACATAATTAAATCATCTTTTTAGTTTATTGAAAAGAGTAGCTCAAGAATAAATGGAATTTCAATTATTCTTTTCTTTAATTATAAAATATTGGAAGGTCTTTCAGAAAATATTTATTTAAATTTAAATCCAAATATTTATCTCCTAAATTTTTGGATGGATTAACAAGTCACTATCAGCTCAAGCTTATGTTAATAAAAAATAAGAAACAATGTATGTTGGATTTGAATAAAAACTTATTTTTTTCTTGAACATACAACATTCTTTTTTTATAAGTGTCTTCTAAAATGATTAATATAAATTAATAATCCAAATGAAAATGTTTAATATTTACATATTTATTTATTGGATACTTGCCCAACTAACGTAGGTGAATAGTTAATGTTATGAAATTTCAGATCAGAAATAATGTAATGAAAATAATCAATGTGAATGGAATTATTGGTAACCTTCAATGTGTCAGAATATCTGTAGTTTAGTGACTGCTGAAATTCCTTGCAACCTTGCTGCAAATTGTAAATGGGTAGCAAGTTTATCCTCTTGTTTAATAAAAAAATGCACGGAAGAATCAATAATGGATAGGTGCAATAAAATTGTATAAATTTTTAACTATTTCGTTAGGTTTCTTGCTATTGGTTAAATGGAAAATGTTGGGACTCCTCATGCATTTAATTATAAGCTAAAGAAGCTGGTAAATGTGCCACTGCATATTGTATTTGGAATGATAAAAGATAGCTTTGTTATGATAAAAAATGCTCAGACTATTAGAATTAATATGAATGTTCCCAACTGTCATTTTGTGAATGGTTTAAATACAAATGTATAGATAATAGTAGTGAAAGGCTTGACTTTTCAAAGGTTTAATGATGAGACCAAGAATAATGACAGATAATTGATATCATAGTTATAAAACAATTCAAACAGTTTTTTTCTGTAGAGTTAAATCTACATATCAATCTGATCTCTCCAATTCTATTTTAAATAAACTTAAGAATTTTATAACTTGTTTCCACTTATAAAGATTAAGAGAGTATATTTGACAGAATACAATTCAAATATATTTTGTTATATTAATTTAGAATGAGTTCTTTTTTTAATTTACTAATTTATATTATTCTTAATTATTATCAATCAACTAATTCAGTAAAATTAGATATAACTCAAATATCATCAATGTTTTGTATCTCCTTTGATAATACTATTGTCATACTTATAATGTTTTAAATTTAATTAAAGTTATGGATTCTTCCATTTATTACTTTCAAATGATGAATTGATCAAACCAACTTTTATGGAAATACCAATATTGCTCAAAAAAATTTAATTGAATAGAATTTTGGCTTAAGCATATTCTCCTTACCAGTCTATAAACATACAAAAATTGATCATAAATTCTTTTGAAATATAAATGAAAAGTTCCCTCTAATAATTACTTATTACTTGCATAATATTATTTTAAGAGGTTTAAACTTTGGTTAAAATTACCTTACGCCTTGGGGCATTATGGAGGATACAAGAGTATCCATTCTAAACTTGCCCTAGTTTATGTTCTTTGACATTTCTTGTTTCTAGTGGTTTTGCATCTTAACTCAATACTGTGCTTCATTTATTTCTTTAAAAGCCTTTTCACTTCCAACAGTGATGACTTAATCTGATTAAAAATTCAATTAAAAAAAAAGTGTATCATGAACATGATTAGATTACCATTTCTAAAGGAAAACTAATTTCTTGAAAACACAATATCATATTTTTCACTCGAAATTCTTATCAATCATCTACTGCAGAACACTTAGTTTGACTAGTTAATGTAATAAGCATTATTATTATTATTAATAAAGCTCTATAATTAGCGACAAATTACAACTCCTCCCCTAGAATATCCATAAATTTCTTAATTAGGGTTACAAAACAGCTAATCCATAGTTTTAAGAATTTCATTAGCAAATTTAAGTGACAATACTATAAAGCCAATATATCATAATTTTTGAGATTAATAATTTTGAAGTTGGACAAGAAATAAAAACTAAATTATTTGCATAATTGAAATTGTATTGTATTATTCAGAATAATTTTTTTTTTTTAAAAACAAATGTTTTCAATCTTCAAAAAGAATGATGCTTAATCATCACAATTCTTAAATTCTTTGATTTTATAATTGTATTTTTATTTTAACTCTGAAATTTGCTTATCTAAGCAAATGCTAACATTATAAATCTTTATTAAATTGATTGATGAATTTCAAATATTATAAATTTTCGTAAATTTTCACAAAAATTTCCTTATCATATTGTTATTATTCTATAAAGTTGTTTAAGAATTTGATTATAAATACAGATTTTATTAATTTTAATAAAAATTTTAATTCTAATCAGGTGTGTTTTGATCCTTTAATTGTAATTTAGATTTATAGGTTTTTAAAATAAATAAATCAACATGCACTGTAAAACCTTATTGTTAAAATTGATTCAGTTTTTATTCAAATGATATAAATTAAATAGTTAATTACTATTTTAAAAATAAAATATGGGATACAATTGAAAGAAAAATTAATCTTGATACGATAATCAAAAAAATTTAAATAAATTAATTAACCAGAAATGTACAAACTAAAAACTAGAATATTTGCGAACATTTTTTCAATTTAAATGGATTAATATATCTTTCCAATTTTAAATAATTAATTGTTTTTGTGGATTCAAGTAGCGACATAATCAAATAATATCCAAAAATGTAAATAGGTAGAAGCCTTAGTAGTTAATTAAGCTAAATATTAAGTTCATAAATTAGGTGCAGCAAAATAAATTTGAAATTTTGTTTGTTCTCTAAAATGATAAAATTAAGCAAATCATTAAATGAAAGCTATTTATTCCAAGCTTTCTGCAAAAGAGATAAGTGTGTCTAGAATATAAATTATCAATATATTATAATTATTTTTTGACTTTGTTTAAATGAATTTCAATAAGATTTACTAGGAATATTGTTGTAACATATGCTAGGCACTATAAAGATAGACATTTTTCACTGCTGACCAGCTCATGTAATTTCATCTGGCATATTATTTCAATTTCAATTAAAAAATATTATTTTTGAGTTCAGCCTCTTCCGAAATAATTTGCAAATTGAGAATCTATAATATTGTTGGAATCAATTAAGAATTACTAAAATCTTATATAATTTATTTCCTTTGTTTATCCTTTTACTCTCAATTGAAAAAGGAGTAAGTATTTTATTTGATATTAATTATGAATAAATGATTTTAACATTTTAACCCGAAAAAGGTTACATAAACATAAAAGTCAGTCATTAACACTACTTTTGTTCTTTGTAATTATACATCTCTCCCGAATTAATATCATCTTTGTATTAATTAAGAAATCACCTATTCTCAAAAACAAAAGAATTAAAAAGTTCCCAGCTAGGAACAAACCTTTGCCACTAAGAAAATCCAATTGAATGATATAATTTTAGCTGAAATAAATAAAATAATTATTAAATAATTATAAATTAATAAATTCATCCATTTTTTTTTAAATTAAACAATATATAAATAGAAAAGCTGAATCTATTCCAAGGCTTAAATACAATTCATAAATAAAATTATGATAATTCAATTAAATTACATAAACAAATAAAAAATTGATATTTCTTCTTATTTTCCACAAATGGAAAATAGAAAGAAACATATTGTTAATTAGACTTATTATGCAAATCAACAATGAAGATGAGCAAAATCACTATTTATTAGTATGTTTTCGGTTAGTTACTCCTAAATATTGTGAAAATATGTTTTTGATTAGGGTTAAAAGCCTAAAACATTAATCAATGTTAAATGAATACCAAGTGTTAATCATAAAAGTTAATAAATACTTAAAAAAAGAATGTGTCCATTTTTGATTGAAAATTATTTTCTGATTTATAATTTATATAAAATAATATGATTTTTAATTAAAAGGAA